>CAUJNA010000313.1:319192-376692 GCA_963377175.1 Effrenium voratum | reverse complement strand
AGAGGCCTCGAAACCATGAAACGAAACGAAAACAAACACGGCTCGAGCTTTGCTTGCTAAGAAGTGGACTGTTGTTGCTGTCGAACTCAACCTCGGCACACGTCAGCGCAACATTGTGCCCCAACAAGTCGTCAGCAAGCATGTTGCCAAATTCGTCCGCAAGCGGGTTTGTCCACAGCGAGGACAAGCTTCTGTTCTGTGGTTGTGCCCCCCTCCCCTGGGGCTCTAAGATGGCAACGACGACACACGGACGTAAACGCGGTCTTCAGGCATCCAGAGCGGATCCTGCAGAGCGAAACGACCGAGAAAAAACTGCTGGCCACCTGCGCTTCGGAGAAATGCCCATGGCACAGTCAGAGTTTGCGGACATTTCGAAAACGTTTTCGAATGCTCTGGGCTCTCGTCGCTGGAATTGCTGGGACTGCAGCTCCTTGAGAGCATGCTGCCAGTCTGCGAAAGTCAGGGCCTAGCTACGAATTTGGGTTGGTTGCTCACTGGCGAGCAGCCCAAAGGAGTAAGGCAGCACAGCGGTCCTCAATGGCGGTGCAACAGGCTTGCCTCGCCTCCTTCCTTCCCAACTGGCCCAATCAGAACTTCGAACCAGTGGACACTACTGTTCATCCCGGCCACATTTTCATCCAGGTCGCCACTGCAGGCAGTAAATCTTCTGCGTGCAGAGCCACGCCAGTCACAGGGCAAACTTGCCGCTGGCTCAACCAGCAAAGGATGCTGGAGCGTTGAAAGAGAACCTGAACCACAAGCCCACGCACGCCATGCAACGACACATACTCGCGCAACTGCAAGCGCTGGTACATGTGGCCATGGGCTTTTCAAAAGCCAAATCGGTTAGCCCCAGGGAACATCCGATTCAATCCAAAAAAACGAAAATAGGAAGCCTAAAATGGGTGGTGGATTCACCAATCCCAACCAAAATGAGATCCCAAAACGGTTTTGACCACAGCCATCTGCTCTCGTCCAGCCGTCCAGCCAAGGAGCATCCAACAGTTCCCCACCTGGA
Organism: Effrenium voratum; assembly: GCA_963377175.1. Lineage (NCBI taxonomy): Eukaryota > Dinophyceae > Suessiales > Symbiodiniaceae > Effrenium > Effrenium voratum. Next base: position 375,674 of record CAUJNA010000313.1, on the reverse strand, counting down.
GCTGCCAGGACAGGCCTCCAGCTAGACACAAGGCACCAAGCTGGAGTGAAATGTCTGTCGTGCAAGGCAGCAATACGACATTGAAAGAGGCAAATCTCAAGAACTGACATGTTTTGGATTGTGTTTTTCCAGTCACAAGCACGCACCGAAGCTTGAGTGAAATAGAATCGTGCAAGGCAGGTTCGAGCTTGCAACACAACATTGAAAGAGGCAAATTTAAAAAGTTGACATGTTGGATTGTGTTTTTCCAGTCCGCGAGCTTGAGGTGCACCTCACTGTTGCTCCTTTGGGGGAGATGTGGCTGTGGGTCAACACCATGGGGTGGGTGCACCACCCTTTTTACTCTATTTTAGTGCACTGGGGGTACGATTTGGATACCCATGGCCATGTCTCACCTCGAGCTGCCTCACAAGTCACCCTAGCGGTTGGCCAGGCGGCTCGGTGCACAGACGCCCGTCCAGCGAGCAGTGGAGCTCGGAGGGGCTGCTGCAAAGATGCGCAAAGAGCTGGGAGCGACTGCCTGTCGGGTGGATCTATGCTTATATCATGGGGGCTGGGGAGGGAGGAGAGGGGGGGGGGAGCCCAAATAAGCCCTTATTATGCCCCTAATCCCCCCCTTTAGCACTGGGCTTAACAAACCCCTGCTCGATCATTTGGGGGGGCACTCTGAGGAAGATCCCTAAACGTAATCATTGTCACACAATTATGAAATTAAGATGAGACAATATATATATATATATATATGTTAGCTCATGAGGTAAATATTTTAAAGTGAATGGCGGTGTTTTAGAGAATTGTATTGATCCATGAGCATTCTGAACAGTAGCTAAAAAGGCATTTAATGTAAATGCTCTTATCTAACTAACATGGAAATATGTGAAGACATTCTACTCCATTTTGGCTTAATTTACAGATCCCAGTCTCTCAACGGCCCTCCCAGCAAGGTCCTTTACAAAGGACCTCCTGGGAGGTGTGTGCGTGCATGCTTTGCTGGCCATGCCATGCAGGCTTGCCAAGTCGGCGGAAATGATGCGTTTCATGAACTGTGCAATTGACTCCTTGGAAAGTTTAGATGACAATGAGGTTTGAGGCCTGCGCTCGAATCCAGGCACTTGGGGCAAGGCGCAAAAATGAAGGTCCTAATTAGGACACTACTCCGGCACACAGGACTAATAGGAGAAACGCAAAGACAAGGGCATCATCTGTTGCATCTTACAATGGCAATGACGTGGTTTGGACAAATCAAGTTGTCAAATCGGCGAGCAAGAATTCCGCGTGAATTAGCGTGGGAAGGACATCTGAGCGCGTGAAAGGACCCTCCAGAGCGTGAAATTGGCGTGATTTGGCGTGAATGGCGGGTTCTATGATTTCAATTTCATTGTCTGGACTGCATGGGCCTTGCTTTGTCTGAATGAAAGCCACTGCAATGAGCACCACTATGTGGCCAGTTTGACACACGCAAAATAGCTAGCAACACTGTTAAGTACACGGTGATTCGAGCTTCGCATTTGCGCTTAAGTCGCAGGGAGCAGAAAGCGGCAGTTGAGTGCATTTCGGTAGGCGAAGTGAGAAACAGTCTTTCAGCTTGAATTCCACCAAACCGGATAGGATTGAGTGGGCTCCCACAAGACCCGAAAAGCATTGAAAACAGAACGGCCCTTCCTGCGGGGTCCTTTGTCTGGCAGCCCTTCCCGGAAGAGCCTTTAGATACATTGGGAGATTGATATATTAAAATAATCAAAGCAAGTGTATAACAAATATAATATATATATATAAATATATATATATATATATATGTTTAATATGATATAATTAGTGGGAAAGAAGCAACGATTAAGTTTGTTTATATCGTAAACCATATATTTAATATGATTTATTGGCATGATTATAATTGGTACAATATCAGAATGAATATATGCAATTCGTGTTGGGATCAACATTGTAAGAGAGGCTTGTCTTGGAACACTTCTGAAATCAATGCCATCACGCAAACCCCCCTCGGCCGGCGCCTAAGCTTTGTGGTCCTGGCAAAGGCACTCCCAGCGCTCCCAAGGTGATCGGCATTGAGCACGGCCTGAAATCACTGCGGTCGCACGCAAGAAGCACCAGAAGCACCAGCAGCAGCAGCAAGAACACCACCACTGCGGCAGCACCAGCAGCAACACCAGCACTACAAGTTAGCAACATCCACAACAATATGACTTGCGGCTTGGCAACAGGCGGTTTCACGATTCGACCATCGGCGTTCATTCAGCTCCCGAGCGCTTGCAGAAACCATAGCCGCAGAACGTGCCAAGCTGCTTGTCTGCCTTGGTCTGAGCCGCCTCAGCCTGCGCAGTCTCAAGTCTCAAGTCAGAAGGCGTTAAAAAATGGTTGGCTTCTCCTTCGCTGGGCTGTCCTCAGATCCCCTGCTAGTTTAACTTTCAGATGGACACCCCCACGAAACCCTAAACGTCTTGAATGCTAAGGGGATGGCTGGGAACCCCCAAGTTAGGGTCTCGCTGTAAACCAGGGCATGTCTCACACTTTGAGACCCACCCCTATGGCTTCAACCTGTCCCACCTGCTGCTGCTCGGCCTCCCAGTCATCCCCCCAGTTCTCCTTCGCCTCGTCCACGCCACCTCTGCTTGCTTTCGGTGCCAGCTGCGTGTTGTTGTTTCTCCATTTTTTTCCCGTGCCAATTGCGACTTGTTTTGCCCGCAAAGCCAGAAGAGAGGGCCTGAATCACTGCCAGCCATTTCCGCCAACCATTTCTGCGAAACATTTCTGCCGAATATTTTAGCCAGAGGACATGACTTGGGGACTCTTCGGCCGGTGACCAAGGCTCAGGCCTGGCAGCACGGAATTGAAGCCCTCCACCTCCGGAGTCAACTTTGCAATGGCCTCGATGTCCTTGGACGTCTGACCGACCGAGCCCCAAAATCCCCGAAGTTCCTGGGGAGGGGAGTGGGGCCCCAAGTCCCTTTTGAAGGGGATGGGAATCCCCGGATTTTCGGTCGCTTCCCCTTTTTTGGGGGGAGTGCCGTAAAAATCTGCCATGCTCTTGTGGCAACTTCCAGCCAGGAGGCCTCTTTCAGAAAAAAGGCGACTGATCAGGGAGGGGCTGGCTTTTTGAAACAATTTCGTGGATCAAACCACCGGGTATGATGTGTTCATTGGAAATAGACCTTTCAGACATCAGACATATGTGGCGCTCTTTCTTCTATAATGTAAACACCAAAAGTTAAAAGGAGTGCCACCCATGTCGACTCACCGATGTTTGAATCACCTGGGTTTAGCCACCCCCGGTCCACCTGAAAGCAGGGCTCCGAAAACGGAACATCGGTTTCTGGGAAGCCGAAGCCGCAGAGCTTTCGTCCGATCTGCCGATCAGTGGGAGCTTCCCGTGCAGAGTGGGAAGCAATCTCTCCCGGAGCAGAGAGTGGCTATGAGTGGGGGAGTGGTTTGGGGATAGCAAAAAACATATTAGAGTCACCAACCAACCCCTCATTCCCACAACTCAGGGTTCTGCTTTTCGATCGTCCCAAAGAAGACTCAGACCCCTGCAGATGAACATGGAACCCAAAGAAACCCATTTCTAGCGGTAGTTCGGTGATGCGCAACGTCTTCCCCTCCAGCCCATGAGGTGCAGATTTGCCGGTGTACCGGCTTACCCTCAAATCAACCCCAGGGCTTCTAGGCGACACCATCTGGGTGAATTACAATATTTCACCAGCCTGAAATAAGGTGGTTGGGGGGCCATTCCCCACATAAACCACCATTTGGGGTGATGTCGTGTGAGGTCGCTATAATTCACCCAGACACCATGGGGAAGCAACTGGGGTCATTATTTTGACTGTTTCTGGGGTTTATCAAAGTCAGAAAATGAGGTTGGTTCCCTTTACCCCACTACTTAGCGGGTGACTTTGATCATGGTAAAATCATGAGGCCAGAGTAACCCTAAACACTAAAAGGCTAAAAAGTTAAGGAACCGGATGGCTGGGAGCCACCAAGGGGAAGCAGCCCCAGAAGTCAAACCAGACGCCGACTGACCGCGGCCGCGGCGCCGCTCTCCGCTTCTCCGCTGCCTCGCTGTCGTCCTCCTCCGCGGGCCAAAGCCCAAGCTCCTCGATCACCGGCCAGGCAGCCTGCGGCGAAATGCCGCAGCCGCGGCCGTGTCTCGACTACATAGAGGGACCCCCTAAGAATGCCAGGGATCACTCCCCCATGGAATCTCGTTTTTGCCTCAAGCGTTCTTGCCTTTAACTGGAAAAGGGCCGGCTGTTCTCCGCGAAACAAGCCCATTCCCATCTCGTTTACTAGGTCCTCCAGCAGAGAGGTTAGACTTTGTCCTGTAGTCTATTTTAGTAGGGAACCCTCCCCCAAAAAGGGGTAAAAGGGCACTACTGGGGGACCTAGTAGAGGGACCCCCTAAGAATGCCGTGGTTTGTGTCTTTGATTTTCCTTCTGGTTTAAACCATGTTCGAGGTGAGGTTTCTAGGCATGTGTGGCATGTGTGAAAGTACAAGGACCCCAGGTGATTTCTGCTTTTGGTTTGGGCCCAAACCAAAAGACTCACAGGTACCCTATGTTTGTGAAGGTTCATGTCATTATAGAACGAATACAATCTTCGTCAAGCCAGGTAGAACCAGCTGCTGAGAATCAGCACGATATGCCGTGAAGCCTCGTCCTACGCTCATTGTTTGGGCAACGAGCTCCATTCTGAGTCTTCAGAAGATTGGTGGCGCGTATGTTTCTAGGGGTAGCTTCCCAATTCCACGGATCCTTCTTTTCCAGAAAACCACAAAAACAAAACTTGCACAAACAGCTGGTTATTGAAATGAACGATGGTCAAAAAGAATGGGGAATCAACCCCCATAATGTTGACTTTGTGTCATGCATCTATTGCTGGAAAGTCATGACTGCTAGCACACATGCCATGTAAAGGTAGTTTACCAATTGGCCCTTCCAACCGATCCTGCAAGGAATGCTGGTCAGGATGCATCCTTCCCGACCTTCAAATCTCCAGGCAACAGGCAAGGACAATTCCTGTTGGACACGAATACTTTTGTATGTTGCAGCTGCTGGTGATTAGAGAGCGAGAGAGAGAGAGAGAGAGAGAGAGAGACATTTGGGACACACCACATAACACGGACTCCTGACAAAGTACTTTGCTCGAAATAAATCGGACTGGCCCATGCAGCGAACACATTTAGCACCTGAAAATTGAGGCCTTTCCAAACCCACATGAGTCACAATCATCACCTAGTATTGAACCAAACCAATTCTTGCTACGACTTTCCCTTACCTTGGCTCACATGGCCATGGGTCAAGATCCCGTACCCCCAGTGAACCTCCGATTCAATCCCCACTAAAATCTTAAAAATAGGAAGCCTCAAAGGGTGTTTTTTTTTTCACCTACCAACCAAAATGGGATCCCAAAACGGTTTTGACCACCACAGCCACATGGGTGTGGCTCAAAATTAAAGGTGTTGGTCCATTTTTCCACTTACCAGGGTTCCATTTTGGTGCCGGTTTTTTGAGCCACAGCCACATGAAGAAACATCACCCAAAAGCCATGAGAGGGGCCCACTCCTCCTGCCACTCCCCGCGAACTTGCGGCCTCCACGATCCAGAGTCGCTGGTTGGTCTCCTCAGCCCAAAATGGGTCCGTCTTTTGCTGAGGGCAACCTCTTTTTGTGGCTTGAAAGGGACACCAGGAAAAGGGCCCATTTTTGGGAGAGGTCTCTCAAAAAGGAGGCCGCCTAAAAAAGAGAAACCCAAATGGTTGGGTGTCTTTTGGTTTTCCTTTGAAGCCACGTCCACATATTCGTCCACCCGAATTCCTTGCTTCACACTCACCAACCAAAGCAAGGCGCAAGAACCGACCCCAGGTTCACCTTGCCCTGCCGGCAAGAAAGAGGCTATCCTTTGTGAGGGGTTCAAATGGAAACCCCCGACAAGCCCGCCGGCTTGCAGAATGCCGCGGACAAGTCCGCCGGCTTGCAGAATGCCGCGGAACGAAAACAGTCAATGCCCCGTCCTCAGGAAATCTTTGCTGCACGGCCTCCTGTCACGCGAGGCGGAACTTGGAGACTCGACTCTTGGCATGGTTCCACTGCTAGCTGGCCTAAGTGACTTCAATATGGCTGTTGATTCCCTGAAAGCAGAGCCAATCCTTACTTTTAGGTCATTGCTGGGTGTAGCCACACATAGAATCCTGGTTTGAGATGTGCCTGAGACATCTCCAGGCCTGAAAACCTGTGGCTTCAGTGATGCTTTTCATTATCCTGTGCAGTCTACAGTCTACTCTACCTCTAGGTCTTGACGTGGATGAACACATGAGCCACGAGCCACAATTAAAATCACTGGTTCCCCCACGGGGACATGGGAAATGTAGAGACACCCCCCATCTCAAGTTGACCATAAACTACCGAACAAATTGCCAAACCTAACATGGGTCTCTTTTTCGAGGGCACTTTTTTGGTTGCTGGCTCTTTTTGAGACACACCCTACTTTCGGCTCCCAGCCTTCTGAGTGCTTTCCATGGCGCTGAGAGCGTCGAGCAGCGTGCCCTGGGCCGCATCTGAAATGCGGACCAGGAGACTTGGCTCATGCGGGTGTCCCTGTTTCTCCTTGGTTAGAAGGACATGCCAAAAGGAAACCGTCACTTTTGGGTCCACATCCCGATTTTGACAAATACCCATACATCTGGGCGGAAGGTTGACCACATTAAATGATGGCCAAAACTTTGAATTTAATTTGGCAGGGCCAGAGTTCTCTTAGCAATGCTTCCCGGGGGTTCTGCAGCCCTTCACAGACAGTCCTCCGTGAGTGCTCCAGCATTCGCCGCTGCGGCGATGGCTACCGCGAGCGTTTCCTCAGAGTGAAACACTTGGGCTTGTCCCTTCATGGGGGCGGGGGCAAATCCCAATCCCTTTTCTGGCACAAACTCGTTCAAGAATCCTTCTTTGCTTGATCAGTCAGGGTGTGTCTCAGCATATGGACCCCCAAAAAAAAGCTTTTTTGCCTTTGCTTCCTTCTCAAACCACCCTAAAACGAGTACCAAAAACGTGACATCTCTCTCTCTCTCTCTGTTTTGCGATATAACCCTGTCCACAAGGAAAACCAAAGAAGAGCCCGCCCATTTGAGGATGAATCCAAATTAGGGACATCAGAACTCGGCCATACAAAGGTCCACCAACCACTTTTGAGGTGGTCCCCTTGAAATTCATCGCCAGTTTCTTGCTGGTGCTCAGGGCATGCCCCCTATACACCATCCAACTGGTGGTTTCCTTTATTCGGGGACCAAAGCAACTGGGTTCATTCCATTTTTCCTACCGATTTTGCAGTGACCCCTATAAACCATCCAACTGGTGCTTTCCTTTAAGAGGGTTCATTCCCACGTTTCCTCCATTTGCTTAAGTCCCCTGGGAAAAAATAAAAGAAATCTCAGTAGTGATACATTCCCTCTAAAACCAACAGAGGGAAATACAACACAAAATATATTCATTTCAGCAAATGGAAGCAAGTTTCCTATCTCCCAATCCCCCGAAAAGCCGGCTTCCCTGCCAACACTGACCCCAAAATACACCATCCAACTGGTGGTTTCCTTTAAAGGGCTCATTCCCACATTTCTACTGGTTGATTCCCCATTCTTTTCAACCATCGTTCTTTCCAAAATCTGGCCGTTTTCCCTGGGTTTCCTGAGGTTTTCTAGAAAGAAGGATCCCTGGAAAGAATGGGGAAAGTACCCCATTCTACATTCCCAAGTTTGCTGGGGGCTCCCAATCCCCCCAAAAAGCCGAAAAAAGCTGCCCGCCCCCCCTCCCTCCCCAACCCCCCCAACCCCCCCCCAACCCCAACCCCCCCCACCCCTCCCCCCCACCACCCCCCCCCACCCCTCCCCCCCACCACCCCCCAAAAAAAAACCCAAACCCCCCAACCCCCACCCCCCCCCCCAACCCCCTCCCTCCCCCCAACCCCCAACCCATCGAGGCGCTGGGCTGCCCTTCAGCAGCCTCAACGCCATCTCCGCCGCCAGGGGCCGCGCCAGCTCCGCCAGCTCCGGCGCCTGAAAGCGGGCCGGGGGGTCGGTCGGGTCTGGAGACCGGTTTTGGGGTAGGGCTCGGTTTTGGGCATCTCAGATGCCCGGTGGAAATGCTCCATGGGGAAAAAGGGCACCCTGTTTTGGTTGGTGCATGGAGTTTGAAGGGGAACCCTTGCCCCAAAAAAAGGGAAAAAGGGCACCACAGGGCAACAGAGGTATGTGTCAAAATAGGGGACCTTTTGGTTTTCCCTTCAAGCCAACCTGAAAAGGGTTCGATTTCACTTGCTGGTGCGAAATCGGTAGGGAATGAAAAAAGGACTGAACCGTTTTGGGATTCCCGAATAAAGGAAGCCACCAGTTGGATGGTTTATAGGGGGTCTTTCCATTTCTCTGATTCCCTGCCTCTCTCGCGTCGATCGCAAGCTTTTCGGAGAAGGCTGAAAGCTTGTGGACCGTAGCACAACATCCCGCAGATGTGGTCATGAGCCTTTTCAAGGCTTACTGCCAAGGCCTCTTGCCCGAACCCTAAGCGGGTGGCTCTCAGCAAGTCGCTATGACCAAAGATGCCGGATTGGACCCTGGCAAAAGGGCAAAAACAAATATCAGCGCATGAGGCCCAACTCACAATATGGGGCAACTGATCAGAGATTAGCCATTTGGCTGTGGCTCACATTAATGGCACCTTGGTAAATGGAACCAAAGACTAAAACCCGCGGTTTGCCCCAGCCTTTTCATTTTGAGCCATACAATTTTTGCCCATTCTTGCGGCTAGTTGGAGGTCCGAGTCGGCCCAACTCTCTGGGGATGTGGCGTGGTAAAGCAGCCAGGCCAGCGTGCGCAAGTCCCGGCGCAGCTCGCCTTGTGCTCCTCGCCAATGGAAAAAAAACCGGATGGGCGCCGGGAACAGGCTGGCTCAAAATTAAAAGAGCTGGAGTTATGCAGGTTTTAGTCTTTGGTTCCATTTACCAAGGTGCCGGTTTAATACCACTTTCTTGAGCCAAAACCAAATAAATGGATGTTCCTCGTAAAAAATAGGGCCCTGCAAGTGGTTGCTTTCTCCGCAACTTTCTTTGCAAACCACCCAAACAGGGGTTCCAACAAAGCGTCCCCGGAAAAAGAACAGATAAAAAGCCAGGCAAAACCGCCGAGCGGTTTTCGCCGGCCTGCTTCGGACGCTGCGAGGCGCCGCAAGTGAGGGGCCTTGGAATGAGCGACCCCTGCCCTCCCATGGCACCTGAGGGTTGGGGAAATTGGTCTTCCAGGTGCCTTCCAGGTGCTAGCGGATCGAGCCCTCACCAAGCAAAATTCAAACGAGTCCTCTTTTTTTTTCGGATCGATTCATCGCCTTTGTCTGGGCGATTCAACTACAGGACCGGTCAATCCATGGAAGAAAAAAACGCCACCAGTCCTGCCTTTTTCAAGATCGAAACCATCAGCTCCGTGAAAAACCACCTCTCTCCTACGGCTTGCGCGCCCTTCAAATGCTACAGCTTCGTCCCCTCGGAGCTCCGTGAAGTCCAGTCACTTTGGCTGTCTTGTGGCTAGCCCCTTTAAAGGAGGGATTCTCCACGGCAAACCACCCATCTTGGGGCGGAAGCCCCAGCTTTGGAATCTTCTCTCAAACTAGGGGAACCGCTTTTGGGGATGGTTTTTTGAAGGGAAAACCGTTTCTTGTGTTCCCTATGTTGTGATGAAGCCATTTGGAGCCAACCCATCTAAAAATCGAAATCGCCGTGGCCCTGGCCAGAACTCTGTAGCCGAAGCGGGGCCACAGCACGGCTATGCCTCAGAGCCGAAAATTTGAGTCAGCAGGTTTCGCTCCCAAAATTCGGAGTGGTTCTCGTGGTTTGTCCTTGGTTTTCCTTTGCAAGCCCAAGAGGAACTCCCTTTTTGGGCCCAAAAGGTGATGCAGTTTGACCGTGGAGGGGTTTAGGAATGGCATTTCCACTCTTCTGTGATACCAATGGAAGGCCTTCCAAATGATTGCTCCTCAGATGCCCAGTGGCCATAGGGAAAAACGATTCGGCATCCTTTTTTGGTTGGTCGACTTTAAACGGGAACCCTTCCCAACAAAAAGGAAAAACGGGCACCACTGAGCAACTGTGTCTCCATTCAAGGGGGAGGCTCCTTGGTACGACAGAAGTGAAGCATGCCGTTGCGCAGGACACGAGCTTCATCAATCCTAATGTTCGCATTGCAGAAAGTGTCCCGTCCTGTGGTACCAAAGTCGAACCACTTCCAAGACGATTTTGTCAGTCCAAGGGACAGTTTGTTGGGTACAAGTGGCAACCCGAATATCAGCACTGGCCTAAACTACACATGGTAGCAGTCACCCCTGGACCCCTGGCCTGCGCATCTGAGGCTGAGGCGGCGTGCCAGTAGCCGGCCGGAGGCCCAAAGCCGGTCGGAGGCGCTCAGGCCTGGGTGACATTTCCCCAACACTTGTGGCAAGAGAGGCTCGAATTCCATGTTTTCTTGCAAACGAGCACAACACTTGTGTATAAAAACCGCAGCAACACACGGCGCTAGAGGCAGGTGGCTCTGCGACTGTGTGCCTTCTCTCTCCTTCGTATCTCTTGACAGCTGGCAGCTTGCGATTGCTTCTATTATGGCCGAGGCTCTATGGAGCATTCGCAAGCAGCCTATGATAATGCCCACTCGCTGAGTCGCCTGGAAGGGGGCCAACGCTGGCTCCGTGTTGCACAAGAACCACTTGTTGCACTGCTGGAGCTCTCAAAGCTCCCCCGGGGGGTCACACCCCGCCCGCCATAGACTCTATTTCTCTCTGACTGTGAAGCGAAACAGCGCTTCCCGCCTCCGCATTGGCGACCACCAAATCACAGCAGGCTTCCAAAGCATCCGCCTCTGCAGTGGGTGACAATCTTCATGATCACGCACATTTACAGCGACGGAAGCGACGACGACGGCAATGCCGACGGCAGTGGGCAGCTGTGATCGCTGTGGGGCGGCTCAAGACAACACGTTCACATCAGATACTGCAGCGCCACAATGACAACCTTCATTATCACGCATATTTATAGCGACGGAAGCGACGACGACGACAATGCCGACGACGACGACGACGACGACAACAATGACGACAATGCCCATCATGCCGACGACAACAACAACGACGATGACGACAATGACAATGACGATGACGATGACGATGATGATGATGATGCTGCTGCTGCTACTGTTGCTGGTGGTGGTCATCATCAACAAATTCCACACTAACCACCGCAGCGACAACCGCCACCGCATTCCCATCCGCGAAGCGCGCGCCTGCAGCAGGCACAGGGCCAAGCCGTGGGCGTAGCCGGGGTGCTGCGCCTCGAAGTCCTCGGGCCAAATCGCATTTCGACGGTTCGTCGGTGGGTTTCCCGTTGAAAAACCACCAGAAAACATGGGATTTCCACGTGTTTGTTGTTAGTTTCACTGCAGAAAACCACCAGAAACATGGACTTCGACGTGCTTTTGTTTGTTAGTTTCACTGAAAAAACACCAGAAGAAAAACAAAACGCCGCTACCCTGGAAAAAAAAGAGAAGACACAACAACATGATGGGCTTCCCTAAATGGAACCAGAAAAAAGGTCGGCTTGAAGAACAAAGGAGGAATCATGCAGGTTTGTTGAGATTGGACGAATTCCTTCGGGTTGATTTTCGTTTGGTCTCCCGTTACAAAGGAGGACCCCTCTATGAGAAACGCCTGTTATGGGTCTTTAAGAGGAAACATGTCGGTCGGACTTTTGGGAGGTGACCTTTTGGGGTTGCTCAAAAGGGAAGCCACAGGGAAACCAAGGAAAGCAGGTTGAAACCGAGAATCTTCGATTCCAATAGAAAACACTTGCAGAGTGCCGAAATCCTTGGCTCATTGGTCGGAATTTGGGGCTGTTGGTATTTTTCAAAAGACGATTCCGGCGCCGAACCGCGGATCCGAAGGGTCCATTTGAGACGCTCCAAAAATTTTGCGCCCGGATCGATCGATGCCGATGCCAGGAATCCTGCAGGGGCGTCTCGTCACTCCGCTCCCGGAAGGGCGAGATTTCTGAGGCGAAGAATTGGAAGGTGGAAAGCTCCTGCCGAGAAACAAACCTGGGCTTCACGGCTAAAACCGGTTCAGATCCCCTGCCAAAAGTGACTAACCTTTAGTGGGTGAAATGGAAATCCAACCACTAAACACTAAAAAGCTAAGAAGCTAAGGGGATGGCTGGGAGCCACCAAGAAAGCACAACTCAGCCTTCGGTTCACCCCAGATGCTTGGTGAATTTCCGTGGGGAAAAAAGGGCATCCTTTGGGAAAACCACAAAACTCAGTCTGCGTTTCTTGCCTCAGATGCCTAGTGAATGTCCATGGGAAAGAAAGGGGATCCTTTTTTAGTTGGTGGAGTCAAAAGGGAATCCTTCCCCCAAGAAAAGGAAAAAGGCCGCCTTTGGCAACTGGGTTTTGAAGGTGGTCTACGAAGGCTGATTTCCAAAAGATCCCAAATTGGACAGGGGGTTCACCAAAAAATGGTCTTCCCTCCTAAACATGGTTGAGGAAACCCAAGCTTGGTTTCAGCTTGCCCTTCACTGATGCAAGTGCCAACCTGACACGGGTTCAAGCACTGGTGGGGCGACAACCCCTAGCCCTTCAACTTGTAGCGCCCCCCCCCCCCCCAAAAAAAAAAACGGAACGTCCTGCAGCAGCTGCCAAACTCTCAGCTTCAGCCTTCCAGAGGCACGAAGGCCGGGCGCACGCAGAGCGCTCACCGCGCAGAAGACCGCCAGAGACAAGTCCTCGGGGCGCTTCGAGCCATCTTTTTTGGGGGCCGAACGGGATGGATCAAGCCCTAAAGAAAAGACTGGGATAAACCACCAATCCCAACTGGCGCAGGATCTCGTCCATCCAAGGTATGAACTCATGTCTGCGAAATTGATGCGACTTCGCAAGTTTACCTGTACCTGTTTGTTGAAGGCGCTTGCGCTGGCTGTTTACAGTGGGGTGTAGTCTAGCCTCACCTTTGGCCCAAACATTGAATTGAGTTGTTTGACACAAGCAAATTGGCTTTTGACCAATGCACGCTTGGCTGCGCATCTGAGACTGCTGCGGAACAATCAGAGAAGAGACATCCACAAAACACGTCGACTGGGCGTCCTGTTGCTGTATGACTCCTGGTGCTGCCAATAGTCAAATGGGCGTTCCTTTTGACTGCTCCGAATACTAGCAGAGCCATGAGTGGTGCAACACAAGCCTTGGAGATTCTCAAGAGCCACTTCAAGATTCCATGAGCCTTGGCGGTTCAAAGCGGCAGGTCTCTCCAAAATGGCCAGCGTTGCCATTCGGCTTCCCTTTAAATACCAGCCTACTGCAGTAGGTGGTTCTGCTACCCAACCTTGTGAGGGTTATTGTGTATCCCAAAATGGCCCAGGTGTCCTTTTCGCTTTGAGTTGCAAGCAGAAGGGCTGCAGTTGGCTCCCTATTGGTGATTTTGAACATCACCTTGTTGGCCCATGAAAGGTGAGAATCCCTTGGTGGGGGTGATGTTCAAAGGGGAAATATGGCAGTGGTGGTCAAAAATAGGGTCCCCCCCAAAATGGGTTGCCCCATCGGTCAGTGGAAACATGGACTTGAATCAAAACTTGCGGTCCAATTCCTGGTGGTTTAACTTTGATCCATGCCCAGCTGGAAAACCCACCAATCTCTCACCATGGGGCTCCATCGGCCAGCTCCAGCAGGTCTTGTCCGGTCACAGCCTCGGGAGCAGCGTGGAGTGCAGCGCGGTGCGGGCTTTGGAGTCTGAGGCTATCCAACAGCTGGAAGCTTGGCCCCATTGGTTTCGCTTTTGCATGAAGCCATCTCTGGGCATGCACAGAGACATGTGACGATTTTTTACCAGTTGCGAACCCATGTCCCTTGACTGAAACTCATGTGAGGTCTGCTCCATACACTTTTTGAGGGTTTCTGCAGGGTTTAAGCCATGGTCCGGCCAAAACTGTGGTAAACATGCTTAAGCTCACTCACCACTTGCTCAAAGAACAGGGTTAGCTTGTCTAAGCAAACCTGGTTTTGGTAACTTTGGACTCGCACATCACACTCCGGTGATGACAAGCATCCAGCTGCTTGCTAGGTCGTCTTGGAACCCTGGCAAGAGATGGAATGGCGCCCAGAGCCGATTGACTTTTGTACTGTAACCCATCTGCAAATTTTACTGTCATTCCAAAAGCTGAATTAGGGGACAACTAAATTACCTTTTCTCATGGCTTTCGCTTGTTATACCCCAGCGCATCGGAGCCATAAAATAGGCAGAATTCCCATCCTCCAACGGCACTGCTCGCAGGGTGTGTTTCTGAGGCCGCAGCCTCCGGCCCCGTTGGCGTACAGCGAGCCAGTATCTGGGACGGCGCCAAGTCTTTCTTTCAGTCGAAACCCGAGGAGCCATGAAGAAGAAGGGGGGGGGGCTGTCAAAATAGGGGTCCCCGTTTGGTGCGGGTTTGGATGGCCACCAAAAGGACGCCAGCCACCTAGATGGGTCCATCATACTTTTTGGCCGGGGGGGGGGGGAGGGGGGAAAACATATGGCTGGTCCCTTTTTGGACTTTGGGGTGCGCTTAAGGGGATACACCCCCCCCAAAAAAAAGGCGACCCAGCCTCAAGGGAAACCGAACCACACGCCCATGCGTTTGGAAACCGGGTTTCCCGTACTTTGAGGTCTCCCCTATCAAATAAGCCTTACCTTTGCGGTACAACACCAGGCATGAATTGACCAAACAAGCAAACAGCAACAATTCAAGAGCCAAACAAATCACCCACTAAGCCAAAAGAAACAACCAACTGCCATCCCACCAAAAAGCCGAAGAAACCAACCAAAAAGCCGAAGAAACCAACCAAAAAGCCGAAGAAGCCCACAAAAAGCCGAAGAAAACAGCAAAAAGCCAAACAAAAACTAACAAAAAGCCGAAGAAACCCACACAAAACCGAAAACACACAAAGCCGAAAACACCAACAAAAAGCCGGAAAAAAAAGAAAACAAAAACAGAGCAAAAACCCAGCCCAGACCAAACCGACCCAACCGACCCACACACCAACCCCGCCGCCGGAACCGGCGCCTGCAGCGGCAGCCTGAGCGCCGCCTCGCAGAGCGGCGCCAGCTGCGCCCGCGGGGTCGCCGCGCCCAGGTCCCCCGCGCAGAGCCGCGCGGCACGGAGCGCCTCAGTGCCGCGGGGTTGATGGGGTCGATGGGGAAGAAACACATGTTGTTGTTTTGTGTGTGTGTGCTTGTTTGTTTGTTCTTTCTTTCTTTTTTTGGGTGTTTGTGGGGTCCCTATAAAGTCGTTTTGTTGTTATATGAGGTTTGTATGGGTGGTTTATGGGGTTTGTATGGGACCCCTATTTGTTTGCCGTTTTTTTTTTCCTTTTTTGGGTCCCTATTTGAATGGGGTTGGTTCTTTTTTATGCTCAGTTGCCTCGTAGGGACCTACGAGTAAAAGGTGATCATTGGGGCCACTAGAAATGGACAATGGGAAAACCAAAAGGTCAAAAGGTCGGCTTTGAACAACTGAGTGGGGTTTCTATGGGGTCTGATGCACAAGTTGGTTTCCCTTCAAGTAGAAAGTAGAAAGGTGTGGCAGGGTTAAACACTGGATGGAGAACATCCACTTCGCACCAGTTGGGATTGGTGGTTTATCCCGGTATTTGTACGATTTCATCTATAACTGGTGCAGGATTTCGTCCACCCAAAGATTCAAGGGTTGATTCACCCATCGTTCTCTTGAATCTCAAAAGAGTCCTCCGCTCTGTAACTGTGGATGCTCCATGGTTGCTTGTACCTCGTTCTCCGGAAAAACGAAAAGAAAAAAGAATAACACAACAAAACAACCCATAGCTTTCTACATCGCACGCTCTCAGACATGCTGCAAACCGCGCCTGCTTCTTGCATTGAAACAAATCGCTATTGATTCATCCTAGCTCCTCCAGTAGAGAGGATAGAATAAGGGTACTTTTTTTTCTCGGTAGTCTATTTTAGTAGGGGGGTTTCCTCCGGTGAGAAAGGGCACCTAGCTGGGGGACCTAGCATGGGACCCAGCGCTAGCTGCGATGCGTCGTTTGTCTCTGACAAGCAGCACCAACGTCGGTCTCGGGCAGCGTGGGCTTGAGCACGGCGATCTTGGCGTAGCGACGCCTCAGCTTTTGCACCTTTGTAACGTGCGTGGGGCGTGCGTACATAGGGTTTGTCTCAAACTGAAGAACTCCCAAAATGGGTGTGGCTCAAAACTAAGGAACTGGGGTTTCGCAGGTTGCAGTCTTGGGTTCCATTTACCAAGCTGTCATTTTGGTACATTTTTCCGAGCCACGGTCAAATGAATGGCTTTCCGCTGATTTTTCGATCAAAACAAACCCACAGCACAGGCGCCGCATTCCATGAGTCATGTTCAACCCTTTGGGGAGAGGGCGACTTGCCAACATTTGAAGGTGTTGAAGAGTCATGATCTGCATATCAGTGTTGAAATTGCGGGCTGTGTGATGCGCGACTGGGCTGACTTTTTTTGCAGGCTGGGGCGTGGTGCTGAGTCACCACAGCGGAACTGCTCAGCCGCTTCGTGTGTGCTTAACAACAATAGGGTGCCCATGGCGGTGAATGATCTTGTGCTCATATCGAAGCTGCAGAATGCCAAGCAGCGGTTCATTTTCTCATTTGGCTCTGGGTCGAGTCAACACCCAGGAAAATTACTGGTGAACATCATAGGTGGCAAATGGATGTTCATCCACCCCAAAATGGGATCACCATAGGTTGGTTCCGCCCCATGGCCAAATGGAGCCCATGGACACAAGGACTGGTGGCTTCATTTTGGCCCACACCCAGCTGACCCAAAGTCTTCCCTTGGAACCGTCGCAAAACTCCGTGGGTGCCCAGACCTCCCACTGGGCAAAGGAAGCGGCACCATTTTCTGGTGTTGATGCACCCTCCGCCCAAAAAGACAACAAGAACACACGTACACATATATATATATATAGTTACATGTATATATATATATATGGATATGTAATATGTATCACTCTCTCTATATATGCTACCCCCCCCCCCCCCGAGGTACCCAGGTTTGGGCTTGGTTCAGATGGGCTTTGAACGCGGAAGCAGGCAGGAAGAACAGCTCAGATTTGCACACTGGGAGACCAGAGGAAGGAGGTTTGCCTCATTGAAGAAAGACGCCTTGGACGTGACCCATGCCCTTTTTCAATGGCTCTTCCACACAAAATTCAATTCACATATCTTCCCACACAAGCCATGCCTTCTTTCAAAGGCTCTTCCACAGATAACTCACATATCTTCCCACACAAACCATGCCTTGTTTCAAAGACTCTTCCACACAAAAACTCACACACATGTCTTTTTACATGTCTTCTTTGAATGAAGCAAAGGCAGCATATGTGAAAGAGTTGCCAAGGAAAGTGAACCCTGTGTAGAATGGCTGGGACAGTTTGTGTTACATAAATGGTGGTTTTACATGATATTTACTGTCTTTTGCTGTACTTTTATGAATCACTGTAACCCTGACTCTTCCACAAAGACTCACATATCATCTCACACAAAACATGTCTTTTTCAATCTCTTTTCTACAGAAAATTCACATATCCTCTCACCCAGAACATGCAATCTTTCACAAAGGTTCACATATCCTCTCATCAGGCTCCGCAAATGTTGCTCAACATTTCCCTGGACTAAAAAACAAAAAACCAAAAACCAAAAAACCAAAAAAACAACAATCAAAAAACAAAAAACAATAAAATAATCCCAGCCATGGTGGGGGCTAGGATTGTTTTTTTTTGCCCACAAAACGGCCTTGCAGAAAATGCATGAGTTCAATCAAAATACACTGTAAATATCAACGGTTTTGATACATGATGCAACAACACCTGGGTACTGGGGGGGGGGTACCATATATATATATATATGCATATAGATATATATATATATGTATATTTGTATACACAAGGGGGCACCACTGCATGCGGCTGAGCAGCAGAACCTCCCAAACCTCATCCAGCTTTGGAAACACCTGGGCAGGCTCCAATTCCTATGTTTTTGGGTTCCAAATGCAATTGAGTGTGGCTCAAAATTAAAGAGCTGGGGTTACGCAGGTTTTGGTCTTTGATTCCATTTGCTAAGGTGCTTTGTTACATTTATCTGAGCCACTGCCAGTTTTTGGAAACAAACACGCATACCCTCCCGGCAACACAGGAACATCACAGGGTTGGTTGGTGGGGGGTTGTGTCCCACCTTGCCAAAAAAAACAAACCGACCCACCGTACCAAACAAAAACACACCGACCCACCCAAAACATCCGCGCGCGTCGCATTTGGTTCGGCATTCGGCTCGTTGCGTTCGCCTCCTCCGCCACCTCGGCAGCAGCCAGGCTGCCAGAGAGGCAGAGCACAGCGTCCAGAGCTTCCAACAAGCAACCTGGGTTGCAACGTCCACGAGTTAACCCGTGGATTTTGGGTGGGGCGGTTTTGAGGGTACCCTGCAACGACAAGTTAACCCGTGGATTTGGGTGGGTTACTCTTTTGGGGGGCTTGGTTTGAAGGGCCAAACCAAAAGGAAGGCCTCCACTATTTTAAGACACGCTCATTTGGGCTTGTCTCTCAACTTGGGGACCAAGCACATGTTTAATAAAAACAAAAACAAAAACAACGTTTCTACATGGGGAACCGCCCTCCGAAGATGGGTGGTGTCCATGTGAAGTCCCTTCGAACAACTCTTCAAAGGGTACCCTTGACACAAATGACAAACGCATATACACACACACACACATCGAGTAGAAGCACTTGGAATGATATCCTCAGTGCACATAAGGTCAGGAGTTTCCTTTCAAGAGGCGGAGGATCTACACTTCTGGGAAAAGTGCGCGAGGTTTACTGAGGGCAACATGTGGGCGTGTGCGATATTCCAGGGTACCGTCGGGTGTGTTTAAGGGGAACCAAAAGGGGCCCTGCCCCCCATTTGGTGGTTGCCTCTACTTCAACCAGTCCTGTGTGTGGGAAGAAACCGTTTCCCCCTCCTTACGTTGCGGGGAGCAATTCCGGGATTGGCTCCATACGAGCAGCAAAGATGCTGCAACCAGGGCATGTTTTCCAGCGGCTGCACCGGTAGTGGCCGTAGCGCAGCAACCTCTGAAGCCGGAGCAACCAATTGTTCTGCAACTTTTTGCTCGGTTCCGCCAAGATGGTTGTAGAGGGTTTTCATAGGCCTCGTTGCAAGCCCTACTAAACTGACTTAACAAATTTGCCAACAGGCATGAATTTGGGTGGGAAACGGCAGGCTCCAACTGTGCAACAGCCACCTGATGCCAGCAGCTTACGACTGCCAAATGGGCCTCATGGATTCGGGCAGGCCACCAAGTGGTAGCTCGAAAAACGAGGGGGGGAACTGAAAACCACCCGGTTTTAACAGGAGCAACCCATTTGGGTGTCTTGAGGGTACCTTTTTCAGGTTGGTTTAAAGTGTCAAAGGATACCGAAAGGACAATTGAATCTATTCTGGGGCCCGGAAAAAAAAAACAAAAAAAAACACACACACCCCCCCAAAAAAAAACAGACCACTAGCTGTGGCAGCCATTCCTGCCTCTGCGGCTGCATTGCTGGCTGCCTCCTGCGCCCCCTCTGCCAGTAGCAGGCTGGAGCGGTAGCACAGCTTCTGCCAGGGCGGCGGCTCTACCTCCTGACTGAACGGGCACCGGGAGGCCATGTGGTATGGGTCAAAATTAAACCACCAGGGGACCAGGTTTTGGTCCATGTTTCCAATGACACCGAAACGGCGCTGGCACTCGTGCTTGTTCTCGACTCACCTTCTCATCAACAGTGTCTTTTTTTGCTTGTCGCATATGAGGGAAAAGGTGAGGGATCACCCCCCCATTGAAGATTGTTGTTGCCTGAAGCGTTCTTGCCTTTAACTGGAAAAGGGACCGGCTGTTCTCCGCGAAACACGCCCATTCCCATCTCGTTTACCAGGTCCTCCAGTAGAGAGGCTAGACTAAGGGTACCTTTCTTTTTTTTTCCGTAGTCTATTTCACTAGGGGAACCCTCCCAACCAAAGAAGTTGGCGAGAAAGGGCACCTAGCTGAAAAACCGAGATTATATTTTTCTATCCACTTTACATCACGTCTGCACTCGGCTTTCGGAATTTCCGCCTTCGCGGGCTGCTGCAGCCACCGCTGCCAGCCCACCTTCTGCTCGGGGCCCATGGCGTTCGACGCCTGCGCCGAAATTCGCAGGATCAAAGGGGCTCAAGTCCCAGCAGGCTCGTGATTTGGCCTTTGGCGTTTTGGCGTTTTGGCGCTTTGGCCTTTGGTGGGTTTGGCGTTTTGGCGCTTTGGCCTTTGGCGTTTTGGCGTTTTGGCGCTTTGGCCTTTGGCGTTTTGGCGTTTTGGCGCTTTGGCCTTTGGCGTTTTGGCGCTTTGGCCTTTGGTGCTGTGGCGTTTTGGCGCTTTGGCCTTTGGCGCTTTGGCGTTTTGGCGCTTTGGTGGGTTTGGCGTTTTGGCGATTTGGCGTTTTGGCGCTTTGGCCTTTGGTGGGTTTGGCGTTTTGGCGCTTTTGCGTTTTGGTGTTTTGGCCTTTGGCGTTTTGGTCCTTTGGCGTTTTGGTCCTTTGGCGTTTTGGCGTTTTGGCGCTTTGGCCTTTGGTGCTGTGGCGTTTTGGCGCTTTGGCCTTTGGCGCTTTGGCGTTTTGGCGCTTTGGTGGGTTTGGCGTTTTGGCGATTTGGCGTTTTGGCGCTTTGGCCTTTGGTGGGTTTGGCGTTTTGGCGTTTTTGCCTTTGGTGTTTTGGCCTTTGGCGTTTTGGTCCTTTGGCGTTTTGGTCCTTTGGCGTTTTGGTCCTTTGGTGCTTTGGAGTTTTGCTATGTCTCGGATGGTTTCCAATGTTTGCATCTGTGGGGAAGCGCAGCCAAGTTGCTGAACTTAGTGAAACTCGCCAAGGAAAATAATGGTTTGGCTGTGTCAAACAAAATAATGGACTAGCTGTGTCAAAACTAGAATTCCCTCCAAGTGGTTGAGAAAACACAAGAAGCATGTCGTGTGTGTGTGTGTGTGTGTGTGTGTGTGTGTGTGTGTGTGTGTGTGTGTGTGTGTGTGTGTGTTTGTGTGAGGTTGACTTCATCTCGACCTCCCTCCAAAGTGGCGCAGTGAGAGGGCCCGATTTTTTGACACACATATTTTGGTGACTAGGCGCACAAGGATTCCTGCAAACATCTTCGCCTGAGTGACCCTCTTGTCACCTGATTGCCTCTTCAATCTTTTTGCAGGCGCAGTCCCTCCTTTTGCCCCCGGACCGGTGAGCTCGTTCCATGTCAATGCTTCAAGAATTAAGAAGGCAGATATCTGCAGCTATTTTATGGTTGGGATTGTCCCTTACTAATCTTCATCTTTCCCCGGGTTTTGAGCACGTGGCTCACCTGACCAGGAGACCGGAAGGCCGAAAGAGAAACTATCAAAGGGCACCAATTGCTGGGGGAATCATCATTCCAGGTTTCTTGGGTGGTGCCTAAGAGGATTTCGTCCATCCACAGTATTACTACTGCAACGCCATCCAGGCTTTCCCTTGCCAGTGATCCTTACATTGTACACCTGAACATTGCAACTTGTAAATGGTGGGAAACCCCTTTATTTTGGTGTTGAAAAAACCAACATGGAGCCCTGTTCGACTTCCCCAACTTTCGCCTCCAGGAGCTCCCGTAGCTCCCTGCCCAGCCGCGCCGGCGCCACCGGCGGCTCAGGCCCCGCAGGGCCGGGTCCCCCGCCGCGCGAGCCGCGCGAGGCGCCGCCTGCGGCGGTTGCAACCACGCCGGGTGCCCTGTTGCCGGGTGCAGGGCCCAGGGCAAAACCTGTGATGAGGTTTTGGCCTATTTCCAGGGAAACCCGGAGGATCTGTCAAGAATCCTGAAAACCCACCGAAGACCCTCAAATATCCAATCACCAGGCTCCTCTTTAGGAGGGAGGGGACCCCTGCCACTGACTCTGATGCTTATTCCTTTGATACCACCACGATTCTGTCATTGTTTCCCGGGAATTGTTCTTTCTTTATCTTCTTTATGTTTTGTCTTATTTTCCTTTATTGTCCTTTCTCTCTCTCTCTCTCTACATATAACATTATTTAGTTCTTTGTGTTCTTCCTTGCTTTTCATTTCTGCTCTTTTCGTTTTGGTCTTCTAGCTCTATCTCTCTCTATCTTTCTTTCCTAGCATAGGGACCCTTCAAACAACTGCAATGTCCGTTTGATGCTCTTTCTTTCTTTCTTTATTTCTTTCTGTTCTTCATTCTTCATTGTTCATTCCTGCATTATTTCATTTCTTTCTTTCTTTCTTTCTTTCTTTCTTTCTTTCTTTCACGCTCTCTCTCTCTCTCTCTCTTTTCTAAAACAGGAACCCTTCACTATCCATATGATGCTTGTTTAGCAGCAACCAACAGGGCCCCGCGGAAAGTTTAGCTGTTTAGCTTATGCAAAAAAACAGATGGTGAACAGTGGAACTCAAGTCGATTTGGCTCTCCGCCCCACACCACCCTCCCCGGCTTCAAATCTTTGAGACTGGGCTCTTTGGCATGGGCCTGTCATAAGCTCAAGCCGCTTCAGCGCGGCGGACACGCGGCAGCCCATGGGCTGCAAGCTGAAGGCGCTTCGGGTCGTCGGCTCGCCGGCTCGCCGATCACCGGACAATCGTGGGGCTTCGCCCCCTTAGACCATGATGCTCCATTCACCAGGCGAATTGATCTTTGGGTGTCCCACAAAACTTTTCTTGGACCTACCTGGAGTTTGACAAGAGATTCTCCGCAAGGCGCTTGTATTTCCAGCTGCAAAGTTGCCTACCCTCTGCCAATGGCAGGACAGCCTTGGCTGTGAGTCCCTGAGGCTATGCCAAGGCAGTGCGTGAGTTCATGTGCCTTTTCAGCGCAATTGCTTCTGCCTTTCATCTGCTCTCATGTTCGAGCTTGAACAGTGTCCGCGCAAGCCACGAATTGGCCATTCAACGGCTACCCGCGTACTTCAATTTGCTGGGAAACCATATTCCCTTTGTGGCTGTTCTTCCACTTGTATATGTCTATGGGTTTATGTGGTTTAGTGGCATCAGGGCTGCACCCTCAAGGGTAGCTTCCGCACGCCAGGCAGGTCAAACTTCTTTGAGAGCGGAAGGCAGACCTGCCAAGCAAAGAACTCAGCAAAACTGGGTCCATTAAAGCGACATCCTTGAAACCATCCTCTAAATGTCGGTTTCAAGGGACAGCACTAACTTTGAGATTGTCTAAATCTGCTCGCTTTAAGGGACCCTGAAAAAAAAGCCTTCCCTGTCCTGGCTGACAAACGCTCCGTCCTTGCCCTGAAGTACGCAGCACGCATCCTGACCATCGTCGTGATCACCAAGCATGTCACATGCTTGCTCATGATGCCCTACACAGGTGGTTCCAAACATAATCAACCCTCTTCAACCGGTCGGTTTTCTTTTGGTCTGTAACTAAGCCCCCCCCTCCGGATTCTAGGACTGCTTTTACTGGCCTGGCTGGTTGTGGTCACACCCAAACACTCAATTCAAAGTCCTGCATGTCGGTGTCCGTGGAGCTCCAACCTAGGAGGGAGACAAAAGGACACGCGTCAGCAAAACCAGAGCGGGCAGCGGGTTGATTTGCTCGGGGGCTTGCTTCAAACTGGGGGAACTCCTCATGGGTGCAAAACAACAAACACATCACGCACGCACGCACGCACACACATGTCCGAGGAATGTGAAGGTTGCCACACAGGAGCTGCCTGAGCAAGACTGCAGCACGAGCCAGTTTTTCTGGCTGAAATCCCAAAACGCCTATGTCCGCGTCAGGTGAAAGAACAAATGCCCACAATGACACGAAACACGTGTGGTGTAACCCCAAGCTTGCAGTCTGAGCAGAACCTGTCGACTTTCGGGTCTAGATGGTCATAAAGATTCACCATGGGGTTGGACAAATTGGGGAGGGGGATCTGCAGCTTCCATTCAAAACCCTTCCAAAAAATAGTTGTTTTTTGGAATAACCATAATAGGCATCATTGGAAGCCCTGCTTAAACGGGCAAGAATCGCGCAGCGCAAGCCTTGGCCTCGGTTTTGTCGCGGCTATGATATCACTCTGTGATGCCCCATGGCTGACATCAGTCCTTGATGCCCCAAGTGTTCTCTAGCGGCATGATTTCTGAATAGCGTACACAGAGCTCCTCGCCTTCCTTCACAGCCCTCATTGTCATCACTGCCAGAACCTCCGGCAAACTGGAGCCATCTGCCAGCTCCACTGAGACAAAGCCGCAATTGGCATCCGATGAATGGTTGAAGAGGCAAGCGCTCGGGAACACACCGGAGTACTTTGCACCTTCTACTGTACGGCTGCCATGCGAGTTGATTGTAATGATGGAGTCAATTGTTGGCTTTGCCAAGGACACACGTTCATGCGAAGGGTAAAAGCAATGCTGCTGCAAAAGCAAAGGCATCCATCGGGGACTCAAGCCCACCAATTCGCATGGTTGGACTGTCTCCTTGCTTTCCCCTGGTTTCGCACAAAGCTGGGACAGTATCCAAGCGACCTCATTGTTGCTTGAAGCGCTGTAAGCAAGCCTGCTCACCAGTTTTGCTGTTGAAGCGCCTTGATGTGCTCTGCCTGATGTGATCTGCAAAAACTCATCTTTGGCTGCCAAGCCTAGAGACAAAGCATAGGCCACGATCAACAACTCACCCGATTCCATGGCTTCAGTGGCAATGACTCCCCGGCCTTTCCCAGCCACCGGCACGGCTTTGATCCTATGATGGACGATTTCAGGCAAGGGCTTCGAATTCGAGACAGCACCATCGACAATCGCTTTTGCCACGCCATTGGTGTACACTCTGGTTCTGAAGGAGTAAGTTTCCGGAAGACGGAGGAATTCCTTGGATGCCTCTGCGCAGGCGCCGTCTGTGCTGACTCTTGCAAGCTCCATAGCCAAGGCTCTCTCCCCCAGCTGCTCCAGCGCACGGCAGGTTCGAGATAGGAGCTTACCTGACAGGTCTGCGACTCCGAATCGAGTTGCAGCTACGGCAAAGGCCACTGCATTGTGCGACTCCCGAAGTCTGAGGGACACTTCGCTGAGATTTGAAAGCAGCATGGCGATAGTTTTTGCACAGCCGGCCTTTGCCAGGCCAAGCGTGTAGCCAGTGATCGCCTTCAGCTTGTCACCAGCTTTGTATTGGCGGTTGGCTTCTTCCCTACATTGAGCAGCTGACTCGCCAAAGATTTCGAAGTCGAGCGTGCTCTGATAGAACTTGAGGCCATCTGCAAATCCACACAGAAGAGTCGCAAGCACAACTCGGATATCTTGTCTGGTGACACTCTGCTCAACTTGTGCCCCGGCAGGATACAAGGTGGCAGCTCGCTTTGCAACAAGCATCCAACTGCGTCGCTCTTCTTCTCCTTCTTTTGGCCAGTGCTCTGCGCATCTCTTCAACGCGGCGGCGTATCGCAGCCCTGCTTTCTGATGGGCTGGTCGCAGCAAGAGAGTGGTTGCTGCATCCTTGCAAGCTTCGACCGGATCGATTTCAAGAAACGCTTGGGCACGGTTGGCCAAACACATGGTGATCTCCTCAGCTTCTGCAACCTCCAAAGCAGCCAGGTATTGCTCCTTGGCTAGATCAAACTGCCCTTTGGAGAACGCGCTGTTTCCTGCAGTCTTCAGAGATGTCATATCAGAGTCGACTAAAGAGACTCGCACATCTGAGGGTGCATCCACTCGAATCCCTCGATAGCCATCGTTCATGATTTTGAGGAATGGTTCGGCTATACTGACCTTAGTGCCCTTTGCGAACTTGGAGGTGACGCCATCTGCGCTGAATCCACCAAAGGCACCCTCAGGCAGTTGATTGTAAAGCTGAAGGCTCATAAGCTGGCCTTGATCGTCTTCAACCAGCACCTGAATTGCAGTGCTTACGAACGGATGATCAATGACTGTGCAGTGGACCACCTTCCCTTTCGCCACCATGAACAACGGCAAGTCCGCGAAACAGCTCGGCACGAGGCTGGTCCAAGACTTCATAAAAGCCGTGGGTTTTTGGGTTGTGGCGTCGGAGCGTTTCAATGCTTTCAGGTCGCTGTTCTGACTGAGGATCGCTTGCCAACCTTTGTGGTGGAGCACGCCCATTTCATGCCGCCTCCGCAGCTCCTGCCGCGTGCGCTTTCTGCCCCAAGACGGCAGAAAGTCTCGAAGGGGGCCCAGCAAATCCGCCCAATAACTCTGATCGAGCTTCATGTGGGGTTGCAGGGCACGCAGAAGCGGGCAAGGATCTGCTCCTGTTTCGCCTCTGATTGGGTAAGAACTTTGCATCTGCGCCAACATCGAAGGCAGGTCGGCATCACTTGGGTCTAGCGTCTGAGGGTTGGCCAAGTACAGTCTTTCTGCGACACGATCAGCGGCCGCCGTCACAGCGGAATTGTGGCACGTTGCGAAGAATGCATTCAGCCAAACTTGTTGATTCTCTGGCCCAAGTTGCTGAAACTCATTCACCACTTCTGGATGACAATATCTTCGAAAGGCCTCCAGAATATGCAAGTCACTCATGGCCAGACCTCCTTTCACTAGTCGAGCCCAACAGCTAGTGGTATGCAAAAAAACCATGGCACGGTTCAAGCACTTATTTTGTTGGAATGCTCCATTCTTAGATCTCCACACAAGCACTAAATCAACCCATGTGGTGAGAGGATTGCCAATGGTTGGCAATCCGACAAGCAAAGGATGCCCAACAAACATAAAGGTAGAACAACGGGGGGAAAACACAACAAAACCCGGTTGGACATGTTGTGAAGGGCACCCCGACGAAAACCAAACTCTCCCAAACCGGTTCCTGACGACCCCGGATTAGGCAACCTGGTGCATCAATACGGGGCGTCTGCTTACAATCAGGGGTCCCGTGTAAAAAAAACGGGGAACGCCCGCTATCCATCAACCAGGGTTTCATCATATTTCATTGATTCTGGGTCAAAACTAAACTGGGTAGTAGAAGCCTTAACTCAAACAGCCAACTTGTCGCAGGATTCAGAGATCGAGTGCTCCGAAGAGTCTGCCGAGGGCCGCACTGCAGCTGTCGCTGACGCATTGCAAGTAGCTGGCCTCAATTCCATTCGCGGGGGGACGCCTTGTTGATCTCTACAGGCTCTGCCAGGAACGGTTTGGCCTGGTTGCAACTCCAACTTTCAAAGGGGTTTCCCTGGGCAGCCACTTCCCCCAGGCCCGTGTCTCCCAAGAGAAGGGAGATCCTCTCAAGTTCGGAGAAGTTCCGAAGGCCCCAGCGCAGCGAGTGTCGGAGCTGCAAACGCCTGGCGCGATTGGCCACCTTCGCTTCCTTCAAAATGGGGGGGGATGGGGATCTGGATCCCCTGTCAAACCCCAAAGAGAACTCATTTGACCATACGCCGGACTTTTCTCAGGATTTGTCTTGAACCCCTGGTGTCTTCGGGCGATTGAGGAACCCACGGCTTCCTGGAGATGGTGCCAACCCAGACATCCTGCATTTGTGGCCTTTGCCATCCCTCTTTTTGTTGATACCTTCCATGGTGTTTGATCGGAGTTTTCCACAAACCTCATATTGATGGCGGATGGAGGGGCCGTTGCTGGGCCCAAAGTGACCTCCTCAAAATTACCCGAGAAGGCCCCCGAAAAACAGTCAATATCTTCACCAAAGTGACCCATCAGACCGAACCAAAACCGCATTCCAAGTACCGAAGCCTTCATCCACCCCGCAGGGGGCTGACGTGGTGCAGCATCCACCTGGCCAATCGAGCAGATTCTGTTGCGGGGCTGGTGGCATGGCTGGAAACTGGCAATTACATATATATATATATATATATATATATATATATATGCCATTCGAAAAGAGGGGGGGGGTCCTTGTTGTTTTCCCAACACAAAAGATAGCAACCTTGGCAAAGCAAGGCCAAAGTTAAGGAGCAAGGGAAAGCCACAATTTTGAGCGTTCCCAAATTGGAACCCTATGGGTCCATAGGGCCAGGACCTGTTTTAGTGGTGGAGCCACCAAACACAATTCTGACAAAGACTTTCGGCACCTTGACTTTTCTTTCCTTTTTTTGGAACTATAACGAAACCCTTGACCTTCAGGTAAACAAAAAGAAGAGGATAAGACAAGCTCTTCACCTTGTGCGACATCTTCATCCTAGGTCTCGGCCCCTTTCCGCTTTTTTTTAGGGGCCCCCGCGCGCCGTTCGCCGTGCGCGAGGCCCCGGCTGTTCCCGCTGGTCAGGTCTCCCGCGTCGCTGCCGCAGTTCGTGGCGGTGCCCTGTCCGAAGCCAAAATGAGTGAGGAAATGGAGGCCTCTGGCCGGGTTCCCAAACGTGCCAAGCTCGATTGCTGTTTGAGGAGCTCCCTACTCCACAGCTTGGGATTGCAATATTGGGCTATACCAATTGCGGGGTATTCTTCACCTACTTGTCCCTTCGGCACCGGGAGACTGGGTTGGGCCGTTTTCTACCGATCCGCTCCGGCCGAACCTGTTCGCTGGCGAAGCTCGGGGGGAAGCCCACTAAAATCCAACTAAAAACCAACCAAAAAGCTCTAAAAACAAACTAAAAGGCTCTAAAAAGCTCTAGTGACGAAACTCTAGCCTTCTAGCTCATCCAACTAAAAGGCTCTAAAAAGCGTTTTGGGGATGGCCGGGCCCAGGACGCCAGGATGGACCAAAAGCTCGGCTTGAGACCTTTTTTGGTCCCAAGTGGGCACCGAATGCGGTTCTCAACATCCGTGGGGTTGTTTCCCTTACCACGACCTAAGGTTTTCTTCTTGTGGGGGCGAGTTCCGAAATTGTGAGAGAAACACCAATGTTTACCAATGAGAGTGGGTTGGAGGCTTCCGCCCAAAAAGCAAAGCTTTTTGCCTAAACTTTCTGACCGTAATTGTTGGAAAGCTAAACCTGCTGGATTCCTAGAGGGGCTTTCTCCAAAGCTACTTCATCAACCAAGGCGATGGCGGAACCACCGGTTGAACCACTGCAAAGGAAAACGGATCCTCGGATCCCCCCCCAAAAAAAAACCAACGGATCCCATGCGCCTGGAGCTCTGGACGCATCGTGCTGGGCCTGGCTGGTGCTGGGTCGCCAGTTGCTGCTTTTCTGCGTCCACTTAGACTTAAGAACAATAACACACTGACTGAAAAAAAAACAGCAACCTGGCTATGTAGGAAGTTTCACTGTACCTAACCCGGAAACAAAAAAAAAAAAACACAAGAACATAGGGACTGAAAAAGGCAGCAATCTAGGTAGTTTCCCACCCCCAAAAGCCGTGGTGCGAGAGTGGTTTAAAAAGAGGGCGTAGTTCCAGGCGAAACTGGCGACTTTGCTGGGCATCCTCGAGTGCGAGGTGCGGGGCTCAAGCCCATGTTGACCCCATATTAACTTTCTGGTGCGATAGGTAGGGAATGTGGGAAAGAATCTGGGGACTCCCGAACAAAGGAAACCACAGGAGATGTCTTTTTTCGGGGTCATGCCCTCATTCCCTGATGAGCACCAGCAAGATAGGTATCAAATCAATACTGATTTGCTAGTTGAGGCAGATTGGGTGTCGAACAAATTGTTTGCACTCATCGAAAGCAAAGGCGGAATTCAGTGCTGCAATTGCCACAGGTACACGCGTACATGCATACACACGTATACACATATATATATATATATATATACACATATATATATATATAATATACACACACAAACATGCACACGCACACGCACACGCACACGTGCACGCACACGCACATGCACACGCACACGTGCACGTACACAAACACGTGCACGTACACGCACACAAACACAAACACACAGACACACAGACACACAGCCACACAAACACACAAACACACAAACACACAAACACACAAACACACCCCCACCCCTACCCGCACCCCCACCCCCACACACCACACCACACCACACAACACACGCACACACACACACACACACACTCACACTCACCACGCAACACACAACACACACACACACGTACACACACACACACACATTCTCTGACCCATGCGACTTACTCTCCCGCAGATTCACATGGAACCCCTCCAAGAAAACATGTGTCGAACCATATCCTTTTGAGGACCTAGCAGGACCCTTTTCGCAGTTCTGTCTGGTCATTCTTCGTGCACACGCGTAGTCTACCGAAGGTTCGAAGCCGAGCGGCAGCGTGTAAACTTGCTCGATGGTGGGCGTCAGGCTGGTCTGGTAGGTGAATACGTTCGCCTCCCTCAGCACGTCAATATGTAGCTGGCTACAGCTCCAGTCAAACGCACCCGGAAAAATTGGCTCTCCATTTTGGGGATATCAACTGGGGAATCAGTCTACCCGACGCTAGTCAAGAAATGACGATGTTGGGAAACATGCCAGTGGCCTAGTGTTGACCCCTGCTAAGAAAGCCTGCCACTTCTCGGTAGGACCCAAGTTTCTGAATCAAGGGTCACCATGAGAGCCCGGCTTGAGAAACTGGTCATGTTGTAGGACTCAAGTCTTCACGGCAAGGTCGTGGTTGACAAACAGGCGCGAAGTGTCCACGACACGGCCCTGGACATGATGATTAACCGACAATCAGTCCAAACATCAAAAGAACTACTCAAAATGAAACCATTTCAAAGGCCCTGCAAAATAGGTCACCTTTCCAAGAGACATCCCCATTAATCCCCTGTGACTGCCCTTTGGTCTGGTTCGCTTGAAGGATCAACCAAATGGAGACTTGCTTGGTAAGCGAAAGAAGAGGGAAACCAATCAAGGAAACCAATCATTGGGGGTTTTAGGGGAACCAACAAAGCACACTTGAGGGAAACCAAGAAACAATTTGTGGGAAACCAGGCCATGTTTCAGACACCATCCCATCCCATCCCACCCCATCCCATCCCATCCCCACCCCACCCCACCCCACCCCACCCCACCCCACCCCATCCCATCCCATCCCATCCCATCCCTTCCCATGCCATGCCATCCCAACCCCACCCCACCCCACCCCACCCCACCCCACCCCATCCCTTCCATCCCATCCCATCCCACCCCACCCCACCTGACCCCATCCCATCCCATCCCATCCCATCCCATCCCATCCCATGCCATCCCATCCCATCCCATCCCATCCCATCCCACCCCACCCCCACCCCACCCCACCCCACCCCACCCCACCCCACCCCACCCCCACCCCACCCCCACCCCACCCCACCCCACCCCACCCCACCCATCCCATCCCATCCCATCCCATCCCATCCCATCCCATCCCATCCCATCCCATCCCATCCCATCCCATCCCATCCCATCCCATCCCACCCACCCCACCCCACCCCACCCCACCCCATCCCATCCCATCCCACCCCACCCCACCCCACTCCACCCATCCCATCCCATCCCAGCCCATCCCATCCGATCCGATCCCATCCCATCCCATCCCATCCCATCCCATGCCATCCCACCCCACCCCACCCAACCCCACCCCACCCCATCCCATCCCATCCCATCCCCCCACCCCACCCCACCCCACCCCATCCCATCCCATCCCATCCCATCCCATCCCATCCCATCCCACCCCACCCCATCCCACCCACCCCACCCCACCCCATCCCACCCCACCCCACCCCACCCCACCCCACCCCATCCCATCCCATCCCAGCCCAGCCTATCCCATCCCATCCCATCCGATCCCATCCCATCCCATCCCATCCCATCCCATGCCATCCCACCCCACCCCACCCCACCCAACCCCACCCCACCCCATCCCATCCCATCCCATCCCATCCCCATCCCATCCCATCCCATGCCATCCCACCCCACCCCACCCCACCCCATCCCATCCCATCCCACCCCAACCCCACCCCACCCCATCCCATCCCATCCCATCCCATCCCACCCCATCCCATCCCATCCCATCCCACCCCATCCCATCCCATCCCATCCCATCCCATCCCATCCCACCCCATCCCATCCCATCCCATCCCACCCCACCCCATCCCACCCCACCCCACCCCATCCCATCCCATCCCATCCCATCCCATCCCATCCCATCCCATCCCATCCCATCCCATCCCATCCCATGCCATCCCATCCCATCCCATCTGCTTGCTTTGGCCCCCCTGCGAGACCGCCACCTCCACCTCCGGGCTGCTTTCCGTGCGTCGCTCCCAATACCGGCAGTCAGTCTGGCCTCAAGCGAACGGAGCCGGACCCGAGCTGACGTGTTCTACCTGGAGTCTCCATGACCCCTTGAAAAAGGGGTCATAACTTTGTTGACGTAGGAAGGGGAGCAAAAAATCAAATTTTAGCAGTTAAGTGGGGATTTCCCGCCAAACCACAATAAGCAACATGTTCCCAACAACAACCATGATAACCCCTTCATTTTGGGTAATGACCCTATTTTTCAAGGGTCATGGAGACTCCAAATACAGCATGGGAACTGCCTGTTTTTCGTCCCGAAGGCATTGCAAAGGGTTCTTCCGGTAACATCGTTCGCCTTGTCGTGCAGCAAGATACACGAGAGGACATGCAGAGACATGCGCAGGATGCACGAGCCCACATGCAAAGCCAGATGCACGAGAGTCATATGGAGAGCAAGAAGGACAAGAGCGCATTCAGAGCAAGAAGCGCGAGCGCACGTGCAAAGCAAGTTGAACGAGAGAACACGCGCAGCAAATTACATGGCAAGACACGTGCAGCGAGTTGCACGTGAGAGCATGCGCAGCACATTGCACGAGGGAACAGGTGCCGCAATTGCACGAGAGAGCACGCGCAGCAAATTGCAACTTGAGATTTAGTGATTTAAGGCGGAGCGGTGGGAAACCCACTATGCGAAAATGACACCCTCTGCGTGGATCGGCGTGGTCGGTTTTTGCTGCTTTTTGCGAGGCGCTCGACCCTCTGCGATGATTGGAGTGGTCGATGCGCAACAACTGAGACTTTTACTACTCTTTTATTTGCCCGCGCAACCCTCTGCCCGGATTGGCCTGGTCGATCTGCGCTAGGATGCCAGCGCCGAGTCGCCATCGAGAACGACGCGTGCAAAAAACATGCAAAGAGAAACTTGCAGGGAGATAGCTGCACAAAGAAACATGCACAACGCACTTGCGCAGGAAAACATGCGCCGAGAGCACTTGCGCAAGCAGACTTGCAACGAGCAAGTAGCGCAGACGGCCCGCGCAGACCTTGCATTGAGAACTTGCGCAGGGAAACAGCAGCAAACAAAATTGAGCCGATAGCTAGCTGAGAGAAGCTTGCATAGAGAACTCAAGCGGGGAAGTTTGTGTGGAAAGCTTGTGCAGGAACTTGCAGAGTGACCTTGCCCAGAGCCTACAAGCGCGCACAGCTTGACTCAGAACCTGCGCAAAGAAACTTGTGCAAACAGCCTCTCGCAGCTACGACTTGAAGACATACTTTCTGAGAAGCTTTCGGGCCACCCGTGGCTCTTTGCCCATCCTACTAATAGGCGTTGTCCTCCAAAAAAGTAATTTGGATTCTCCCACTAAACGGGACAACTCCTACTTATCAACCAGGCTGTGTTCATCCGGGGTTCGCACTTGAACAGCTTTACATTGGGGCTTCCCCCCACGAAGCCAGTCGAACCTAACCGGCTAAAGGGCTTTAGCCCACTTTTGCTTGGCAGCCTGAGGCACCAAGCCCGCATCCAGGCAATCAGCACAATTCGTAAAGGAGGTCCTTGCCATGAAGCAGCGCTGGTACCTCGCGGCTTAGCGCTAAGCCGATGCTCGGCGAAACATAAGCGGGATGCCAGCTGCATTCTGCCAAATCTTTCCGATGGGTCTGGTGGTCAAAAATGGTTATTTGTGGTGCAGGAAACCCTCAAATTTGCCAGATTTTACCATGGTTTGTTGTGTGGTGAAGCAGGACACCCTCAAATTTACCAGATACCATGGTTGTTTGTGTGGTGAAGCAGGAAACCCTCAAATTTACCTGATTTTACCATGGTCATTGGAAATGGTAAATGGAAACAAGGACTCAAATCTGCGGCCCATATCCTGGTGGTGACTCATTTTGACCACCCAAGTTTCCATGGAGCTCGAAAAGGGGCCTTTGGCGCACCGACCGCTGTAGTCAAAGGATTTGCAGTTGTCCGTGGTCAGGCATCTCAAGGCACACTCTTCCTGCAAGGCTCGAGCGAACCAAAGCCGAGGCAAACCAGTCACTTGCGAGGGTTTCGCTTGGGAGAATTCCCCCCGCTTTGGCATGCTTGAAAAACTCGCCCATTTTTGAGGCAAAAGAGGTGGATTTTATTTCGAACCAACTGTGAACCATGACTCTCGAGGTGTGAGCTGACTGGCCCATGGTCCTATTGGTTCACAGCTTCTGTGCGCTGTGGCCTCTCATATCAATGTGATTTGTGGCAACTTGGAGAGGGATGAGAACATGAAGCATTTTCCACCCTTGTGCCTTTGTCAGGGCAATACGCAAAACAAAAACAAGCCATTGAGCCCCTGAGCATCTTTGTTCTACGGTGACGCAGTGGGGGAAACTGTGACCGGTGAGTCGGGAATCCGACTCCCGTCTATCACACCCATGGGAACTGGTCGCTTCTTGACCCAGCTGCGCTTCATGTCCAAGTCTTGCATTGAACTAGGTGACCATGACAAAGAGCGGATCCGCTCCATTTCCCGGAGACAGAACAAGGGCAAGCCCATACCTCTGCCCTTGGAGCATTCGGTGGACCGATGCTCCAACATGCCAGGGAATCATGTCGTCTCCCCGCCAAGCAAGTAAACAGAACGTCTGTGGCGAGGCAGTCATGGGATGTCTTGGGCTGTGCATCGTCTCAGTACCTGGACCTCTTGAGCTCGCATGTCTCGTCAGGGTGCTTTTGCTACTTTGACTGTTCAAAGCCATGCCACGCGGAGCTCAGGACCTTTCCCAACCCGCAACGCGGGTATGCCTCTTTCTCAGGAAAGCAATTCGCCCCCGAAGCCGGGGGAGGGGGGGTGGGGGGTGAAAATGGGCTTTGCGGACCAATTCCCCCCCGCATGTTACGGGTCTCATTGCATGAGACATCTCCACGCTCAGCGCAGCTTTTTTCCGGCTGAAACCTGTCCACGGCTCGCTCCTGACTTTGCACGTAGTAGGTCTTGACGTCATTGTTGTTCCTGCCAGTGAGGCTCTGAGACAAAAATTGGCTTCCTTTGGGCTTGGAAACGGAGAATCATGAGCAACGGGTTGGAGACCTTCTGGCATCCAACCTTCGCAAATTCGGGTACCCCCAAATCCAGGGTCCGGGCGAACTCATGGTGCCCGCCCTGGTGACCCCCTTTACTGAGGGGCTGATAAGGGAGAAAGGAAGCCCGCAAGTGTCCTTTTAAAATTTTGGCTTTCCCTTCAAGCCACAAAAGAGGGGTGCTTTCAAAGAAAGCACCTCCCCATTCCCGATCCATATCTCTGCTATCCATTTCCCCCCCCCCCCCAACCGCTCCCCCCGTCCCTGAAACCACAGGCCTCAGGCAGCCCGCTTGGCTGTTGCCAAAGGCGCTCAGCGGGTCCTTCGCCACCTAAGGTGCGCGAAGCCGGCCATCAGCGCGAGCCAGGGTGGGTTGGCGCGGGAGCTGCTTTGCTTTGTTCCTTGTTCCCAGAAAGTTGACACCCCCAATCCAAACCACCAACAAATGGTTTGGGTTTCCGGAAATGACCCGTCCACGAGGTGCGTCCATTCTCATACCCAATGAACCTCCCTCCGACTGCGCTGCCAAGCCCATGGAAGGGGGGCAGCACTTCCAACGGCAGCACTTCCCCATGTTCTCTTTGTACCGAAGGTGCGTGCGCGAAAATGGGGGCCCCTATGGCGGTTGTCCTTTTGATGTCCCTAAGCCAAGAGAGTTTCTGATGGTGTGGGAAACATCTTCGTATGCTGCAAAAATGGTAGAAATGCCTTTGGATGGGTATGCAGCAAACTAATTGGAACCCAGGAACAAACAAACCTCAGATTGATTAATAAATGGCGCAACCCATTTAAGCCAAGACCCAAATTACCTTTGAGAGAGTTGTGTACGTAAATTTGCTCTTGGCACTATCTGGAGACATTCACATCTCGGCCTAAGGTGAAGGGTCCTTTTCGTGTGACGGGTGTGAGGTTTCACCCGAAATTTCTGCGCAACAGTTTGGACCTCAAAAATCAAACATGGCAGTTTCTTGTTTTTGAGGGGAACCCCTTGTTTGGGGTGGTTTGAAGGTAAGACTACAGCTAAACCACCTTTTCTCGGGCAAAACCCAGATCACGTTCCTGGCTGCATATCTGACGCTAGATCAGGCGGTGTTTCATTTCGCACTCTTGGGGTGAATTGTCCCATGAGATCTGGAAGTTTCACAGGTTCGCCAACCTGAACTAGGATGTCGCAGGTTTGTGACCTGCACAGGTGAGATGAAGGTCACTTTGTTCTCGTCGCTGTTGCAACCCTTGTGAGGCTTGTCACTAGAATTTGCGCCTAGCAACACAGCAAAACACACGCAAACACACAAGCACAAGCACGAGCACGAGCACAAGCACACAAACACACAAACACGCAAACACACACAAACATACGCACACACACACACAAACACACAACCCACAACCCACAACCCACAACCCAGAACACACGCGCACTAAACCACACACACATACACACTCATATACAAGAACCACGCCTGCGTGTCCCACAGCATCACGGTCGCGGTTATTGAGCCCCCATTGGCCGATGCCTGTCGTGCTGCGGAGCTTGACAAAGCAAGGCTCAGGAGACTGTGCGCTCCCTTTCATACCCAGGGGCTCCTGGGGCTTTCAATGGATGACCCGACCCCTCCAATAGACACCCCTGAGGTGGTCGGGGGTCTCAAAACCAGGTTGTTTGAAGGCCCTACATCAGTTGGGAGCCTCTGGGTACATTATTTTCCTGGTGCCCACAAAGTGCTGGGAAGGGTCCTTTCTTGGGGTATCCCTTCACAGTGCTTGCAGTGGGGGCTTGAGCCATGCTGTCTGGAATGCTCAAATCGGTTTTGCCTCCAACCAGGTGAGAGGCAAACTGTGTGATTGTCCATCGGTTTCCCTTCAAAACAAAGCCGTTTTTCACAGTCTGTTCAACATTTTCAATCTCCATGGAATGATGCTCTTCAGGCTCTGAGATACAAAACTAAACACAAGGCCACACGTTTGGGTCAGGCGCAATACCCCCATGTCTTTACCATACCCCCGGCAGATTGACATGGAACCCCACCTCTAAACTATACCGTTTTCTGTCCATCAGAATCTGTCAGAAAACGGATGACATCTATTCAAGTCATGGTCAAACCTCCGCACGATGAACACACTCTAGGACCAGGCTCTCCGTGAAGCTGCCACGCCAATGAGAGCGTGATCTTGTATTCCTTGACGATTTTTGGGGGATGGTACCATTGTTCTACAATACTTGTTTTCTTCTTCTTTTTTTTTTTCCGGGAGGGACACCTAAGTCCATTTGCTGAAATGAATGTGTTGACCCCTCTGCAAAAAATGTTTAACTTCTTGTGGGTTTCGTGGAAAACCCCTTGCTTCATTTCAACCAAAAAGTTAAAGTCTAAAGATCCAACCCAATAGCAGTCAAGTACGATACTAAAGTTTTTCTTTTTTAAAAGGACGTGATCACTTTGAAAGGGCTTCCCTCACAGAAAGCGGCTGACTGCCGAAGCGCCTGAGCGAGCGCCTGGTAGTTCAGTCTGCCTGAGCACTTGCACCGAGCTCTACAAAGCGATTCGCAGTCTTCAACAAGCAGGTAGGGGGACCCCTCCAACAGGCAAGGGGGAGACCTGAGAAGCCCTCCCAAAGCAAACACCTTTAGGGAGGCATTCTTCAACCAAGTAGGTGCAAACCGACCAACAAGTAGGGGAAACGCCTCAACAAATCCTTTTTCCCCCGCGCCCCAAACCCCTTCCACGCGCGTCAAATCATACGGACCCCAGATCAACCAACCCATCCTACTGGCGGCGGTGCCGGGCCCCTACAAGGTTGCTGCCCCCCCAAAAAAAAAATCCACAGAAAACACCGTAAACACAGTGTTTTGTAGCATGTGTCATGTTAAAATCACATCCCCACCAACACCCGGTCTCAAAAGCCAAGGGCTCCTGGCCACAAGCCATCCGACCAACTTGAAGCAAAAAATTTTGCTCAAGGGTCCCAAGAAACTGATGCTGCGGTCAACTCCACCTCGTGACATCGGAGCACAGGCCCGCCCGTTCGCCCGGCCAAGGTCTCGGCAGGTGAGGCCGTAGTAGTTGGAGGTCATGGGCTCGCACACGCTCCAGAAATCCGAGCCCACGCCTTCGAAGGATTCGGCGCGAGGGCGGACCACACAACACGTGGAACCCTGAAACAAAAAACACAGACCCAAATGTGCGGAATGTGCGTTTGTGTGAGAAAAGATGCGGACCCAACAAATGATAGCTTTCTTTTGATCTCCTGTCAAACTGAAAAAATACGCAAAGCTGCAACAGTTTGATGGACCGCTCTCAAATGTTCGTCAAGAACCCAAGCCTGAAGCGAGAAACTGATCCTAGAATAGCAAGCTTCATTCTTGATTTGAGGTATCTCCAGCCTCCCCGGCCACTATTTCCTCTCATCTTAGACATGAACACCCGACTGGGCTGTCCTCAGATCCCCTGCTAAAATTTCAATTGTACAGGGTTAACTGGAAACTACCACTACCTCCCCCCCGCCAAAAGAAAAAAACAAGGAACCGCTAACCCCCCCCCAAAAAAAAAGCCAAGGAGCCGGATCGCTGGGAACCACCCAGCCCAGTGGCACAAAGGTTTTTCCTTTTGGGCACCACTGGGCCGCCCGGCGGATGAAGTGCCGCGCCGGCGTGGAGGAGAAACCCTTGCCTGCAATGGTCACCTGGCGAAACAACCGGCGCGGCCGGTGGCGCGGGGGGATTTTTGTTGCTCCCAAAATGGGTTGATCTTGGTCCTCCAGTAGTTTGAGGTTAGAACCAACTTTTTGTTTCGGTCGTCTATTTTTGGGGAACCCTCCCCCAAACAAAGAAACGGTAAAAGGGCACGACTGGGGGACCTTGATTGTTTCCCAAACTGGTTGGGGAAACCCATGTAACAAGTGGGTCGGTTAATCGTCCCCATAAGTCACAGCGGCAGTACAAGAAAATGTGCTAGGGGTGAAGAGGGAACCCCCAAGAATCATATAAACAGTTGGAGCTCCTCACCCATTGTCACCCCGCCGCATCCGCATGCTATTTTGCACCATCCGCTTGTTCGAAGCAACATTCGTTCCAAAATCAGCTCGAAGCAAAAGGCTTTCCAAAAATCAGCTCGGAGCAACGACATCCGCTGCTGCAAGCTAGCGCCCAACTTGGAATATAGTTGTTGTTCCCGCTCAAAGCTCGAAACTGCCAGCTATGAACATACAGCATCGGAGCCGCTTTGTGGAGTGTCCCCTTGTTCAAAGGGTGGACTAACTCAGGAATCCATCTTCCATTCGGCATCCCTTGCGTGTTGCCACCTTCGTGCCAGCAAAAGCTGCGGGATTGACGTGAGCCAACGTCATGCTTGAGGCCCGAAGCCCCGAAGATAAAATACTAGAAAGCAGCATGAGGTTTTCATCGTCTGGAGACAGTCAAATCTCCAACCATCCCCTTAAAACGACACACACACACACATACATCTGGGTGAGTTATACTATTTCACCAACCTGAAATAAGGTGGTTGGGGGACTATTCCCCACATAAAACCCACCATTTGGGTGAATTCGTGTGAGGTCGTAAAAATAATTCACCCAGTCACACGTCTCCACCACCGCGCGCTCGCGGACTCCACCGTGATCCCCCGCCGCGCCTTCAGTCCACCCTTGGAGCCCTCGCTCGGAGTGATGCTATCCACAGTGAGGAACTGCCTCAGCGCGACAGGAACAAGTTGAAGTTCTTGTTCGGGGTTTCGTGGGACCTTAGTGGGGGGTCTAATCGTCATATATTGCAGTGTTTGCACTATTATATATATATATATTGGTTGCTCGGCTTTCTTTGCTTTATGCCGTTTCATTCTACATCATGCTGGTTCTTTTGTTCCATGCTTTGCAAATGTGTGCTTTGCTTGTTTTGATTGACACTGACAATGCCAGAAGCGCCGCTGCCTCCAAACACAAAGCACACCATCGCTCTTTTGGCTCCTTCGCACGCCGGCATCGACGCTGGTATACTTCGAGGCACTTTTGTCCTCACGCCCTC
Organism: Effrenium voratum; assembly: GCA_963377175.1. Lineage (NCBI taxonomy): Eukaryota > Dinophyceae > Suessiales > Symbiodiniaceae > Effrenium > Effrenium voratum. Next base: position 335,423 of record CAUJNA010000313.1, on the reverse strand, counting down.
GGAGTCCTTGTGGGGTCTCCCTTTGCTCAGAATCTGGAACCCACAAAAAACAACAGTCCGGAAAGAATACCAAAAACAACGTTTGTCTGGGAAGAAGCTGCGCTGGTGGGTCCCCTCTGTTTGCCTCATTTGCTTAAGTCATCTCGAAAAACTAAAGTCATATTCCAGTCGAATTCAAAATATTCTTCACCAAACGGGAGACTTCTTTTACTTGCTCCTTCCTGTAGGCTCCAGCCGCTTTCGCTCCTTTCGCCTCGCTCCCGCCTCAGGCGGCCTGAAAGATCAGCAAGGCGCCGCTGCACACTGCAAGCCTCAGATCCGGGATCACTGGCGGAAGCCCAAAGCATCCGATGGGTGTCAATACTTCCTCTATACCACACACAAATGGTCCAAACCCAAAAAGTGACGGTCAATTTTTGAGGCTACTTTGTTTGGGGTTGGGCAAACAAAAAGGAAAGCCACCATTTTGAAAGTACCCAAAATATCAAGACACCCCCAATTTTTTTGAGTACTTGGTCCAAAGAAGGGTTGCTAAAACCCTGGTGGCGGCGCCTCTGAAGGGGCCGGGCGGTTGCCACATGGTGCACATGGCTGGTTGCACAAAGTTTGCTTCAATGACCAACCCCTGGTCCCAAAGGTTGTGAAGAGCAACACTGGGGACTTCAACCTGCTTATACAAAGAAACCAAGGATGCTTGCACCGCACCGAGCCAGCAAATGTTGGCGGGAAAAGTTTAAAGGCGTGGGCAGCATGTGCTTAAACGAGCAGAATCTGGTCCGTTTGGGGAGTTCTTGGCTAAACTATGGGTGTTGAAGCATGACTTTGAACACGGGGCTCGCCCAAGACCGAGATCCAAGCTCCAGACCTTTTGAGCCCTCGGATATGAGAGGAATCCACATTGGTATGTTGAAACGGCGTGGAGAATTCTTGGACTACAGCGACGCTGAAGCCCGCAGTTGCTTCCCTTTCAGGTTCCTTTGAACACCATACCAATCCAGGAACCTCTATTTTTGGACACACACACACACACACCCACACACTATGTCTCCCATGGTCAGAACTAAATGTTGGTGTCCCCATGGGGTCTGTGACCAGCCAACCCCAAGTCAAAGTGTGGTTTGGCTTGGGCTCCAACAGGAAGCGCACTCCCAAAATATGTCTAAACATCCCTTCTGGGATCCCAAGAACTGGAGATGTCCCACTCCCGAGAACCGCCAAGTGGGGGAGGTCTGTTCAACTAAAGAAACCAAACAAGAGGCTACCCTTGTCAGGTTGGTTTTCCGGGAACAAACATGGACACCACACATAAAACAGAGGTTCCCTTATTTTGATATATATATATATATATAGCCCTATGAAAAATGCCTACAAGGGCGGGGGCGAGGGGGGGGGGGTGTCCAAAAACATGGCTGACTTTGAATGGCTCTCAAAAAATTGCACCAAAAGGAAGCCAACCAGAGGGAAACCAAAAGGAAGGCAGCCAAAGGGACACAAGAAAGCCAGCAAAAGAGCAATCAAAAGGAATCCCAAAATGGGACCCGCCGCAAGACCCAGTTTTCCTTTTGACAGTTTCCCCGAACGAAGGATCTGGAATCCCCAGATCCAGCCGAGTCACTGCACCGGCCCGAAGCTGGCAGCATCCCAGTCGAAGCATAGGCCCGTCAGCAAAGGCAGCAGCATCTCCTAAGTCAAAGCCCCGGTGTCGCCCTTCCCTTCCTTCCTTCCTTCCTTCCTTTCTTCCTTCCTTCCTTCCCGTTTTGAGACACATATTTTCAGGAGCAAGGGGCTCCAAGAAGCATGGCAAGGAAAAAACACGGAAACGAAAACAACAATATGAGGGATGAATGTGGGTTGGGACCATCCACCAGAAACCTGCACCAGTGACTCGCCAGTGTGTTTTCTAACAGGCCTCGAACGGGACCTGGCATCCAAACCCTTTTCTCCTCCGCCCTTTACTGAAACACAAGAGACACAGAGCCGGTCGAACAGGCAAATGCTGAACGGTACACGTGCCAAGCTTCTGAACGGAGTCTAACAAACGGGTTCCGCTCGCTTGCACCAAAAAGCCCATACGCTGGAACCCATTTAGGCTCATCCAAATGTGGAAAGGTCACATGTGTTTGGTTGAATCGTTGGGCTCCAAAGCAAACCCTGGATCCTTGAGGCGGCATTTGCCAGAGACCAGATGGTGGAAATAACAAATATGGGATCCTTGTGGATGTTTAAGACCTTGGACAACTCCACCACTTCAAGCTCGTCAGACAAAAACTGAAAAAAACCTGCAGCCGGAGGCGCTCCCAGTGCCGCGCACGCAACGGTGAAGCCTGCAGATGAAGCGAAGCACACACTGGCCGCACGCGCAAAGCAACAAATGGGGGGGGAGGAATCTGGTGGCACCATAGGAGCTGCCTTTTTAAGGGGATTCCACAAAAAGGAACCCTCCAACAACGTCCATTTGGTTAAGACCCCTGGGAAAATAAAATATTTCCAGTAGTGAGAGATTCCCATTAAAACCAACAGGGGACAATAAATAATATTCTTAAGCAAATGGAAGACAAGCTGGAACGTGCTGGTGGAATCCGTTTTTTCCAATCTTGAAGGATCAGCCGCACTAAGCCATGTTTGGGACCCAAACTGAGTTGGACTTCTCCAAGCCGCTTCCTTTCGGTTTCAACTGGATCCAAACACACACACACACAAATACATATATATATATATATATACATATATGTATATATATATATATATAAGGAAGACTGGAACATATGTATATGTGTGTGAGCTTGGTTTGATTGGTCATGGACCATGAACTACGTAACGCAAGTGTCGTGTCAACCTGCTTCCCCTCGCCTGCTGAGCGGCCATCCAGGGGCTCCGGTGCCAGCTTCTCCTCGCGCGAACCCGCTTGGTCCCCTTTTCGCATGGCTCCAAAACGGAGAAACCCGCGAGGCACAAAACCAACCCACCTTGAGGGGGGCCCGTTCTATTTGGGGCCACAGACCAAAAAAGAACCTCAAAAGTCGCGAAGTTATGCAAGCAACGGAAGCCAGCACGCGAAAAAAGGGAAACGCGACAAAAACAAAAGAAAACACTTTTATGCCTTGTTCGCGCCTAGCATGTCCCCCCTTGTTCACGCCTCATCTACGTCTTGCCCCACATGTTGCTTTTTCCTCACAAAATGGGGGACCCCCAAAAAAGCGTGCGGTTCTTCCTTTGGTTGCCTCTTAAACCACTCCATTTACCGCTCGCTCACCCCCCTGTTCGGGCCTTAGACAAGCCGCTTTGCCACCTGACAACTCTGGACTCGCCTCTGCTACCAGAAGGGCACCCGGGAAAAGCGGGCCCAGTGCGAAGCCGTAGACGAAGCTGCACACGACCTCAAAGCGCTGGAGGGAGGTGCTGTTTTGTCCAAGTTTCTCAGAGCCTGGGCCGGTGGATGTCCACTAGAGGGAACTTGTAGGCACCATGCCCTGATTCCAAGAGGAAGCCTACACTTCCGCTTATCTGGGTATGAGCTCTTGGGAATGTCTAGACATCGTTTACCATGCTAATCTATCTAGCGATGTCCCAGGTCTGGTTCCCGCTCTTTGATTCCACCGTCTGCGAGCGAGTATCTGGTCGGATTGAATTCACCCTAGTGCACGACATCTGCTGAGTGAAGCATCGATGCCAATCCCAACAAAACATGACCCACAGCCAAACTACGTGAACGTTGCCGATCATGACGGACAAACACCTCTAGTTTCTTGTCGCCCTCCAAAGTTGACCGAACATTTGTCTGAATGTCGACATACTGACTCTGATCTCACAACTTGTGCTGGGCAGATTTCAGCGACTTGCGAACTGCAATGCTGCTTGAAGCCATCAACCCTGGGGATTGATTTCCCGTGCTCTCACAAGCATCGCTCCTGTGGAGGGTACCTGGACGACAAATTCCCTCTGGAAGTGGACCTTGCCGAAACTCGTTTTTGCATCTTTCCCTATCTGAAAACATCACGCTACCAAGAGAAACTCGCCTTAAATGGGCCACAAAGGAGATTGTCCAAAACCGCAAGGGGAACAGCGCTGGACCCCTGCTGTGGGAATCGTATCCAAAGCTGGGTCTCCGCGCCGCGGCCGTAACACCTCCAAAGCTGAAAACTGCCAGCGAAGTCCAGGCCAGAAGCAAATGGAGCTGGATGTAGCCTTGCGCAGCCATTTTGCCGTTTCCGCATACGGTGGCAAAACATGGCTCATGCGGGCTTATGAAAGGAAGATGCAGGGTGATCCTGGGACAAGTTTGGCACGCCCTTAGAAAGAAGAGCATGAGCACTGTTCATGGGAACCCCGGATTGACAAACCCCTGGTTGATTCCTGGGGGGTGTCCCCCTTTGAGTGGAGTTTCATCACTTTTGGAGGGGAACACCCCGAAAGGAAGAGTTTTAATCTTGGGTCAACAGGGGGTTGGTCTGAGAAAGTTCCGGCAAGCGGGAGAGTTCTCAAGTACAGGTGCATACAAGGCTCTGAGACTGTTTAGTTCTCCCCAGCTTCCTTGATAGCCAGCACTCATTCAAGGTGTAAGCGGGCTGTCCGCATGGTGGCCTCATTCTTCCTCACTGGCTGACACAGTTTATGCTCCTGGTTGCAGCCAACGGCAAAGAATATGCTTGAGACCTTGCATTTAAACATCTCTTGGTCATGATTCACCAGTGGCAGGCGCGAACACTGGCAATGTTGCCTGAAATGTCGTTCAAATGCTAAGCATGAAGAAGGTGCATTCGCTACAGTGCTCCAGCAGGAATTTCAAGAACTACAGCAAGGATTGCTCAAGTTGTACCCGTTCTTCATGCAGCCAAGTTGCGATAATGATTCCTTGCATGCGCACAGAGGTGATGTGGCAATGGCATCAATGTCAAGGCTTTGGCTTTCCACTGGCAAAACGCAAGAGAGCCAGCAGGACGAATCCCAGTTGAGAGCAACACGGCCTTTTCATACTCAAACACATCTTTCTGTCACACGGTCCTGATTGAACACCTGGTACGGCGTGCACACACGCACACACACACAAACACATTGATCTGGCGCCAGCCGGTGCTGGGATATGTTGAGAACCGTTTTACTTTTGTTTATGTAGAGGGGTGTGCGTTTTTGGAGGGTACATTTTTAGATTAGTTTAAAGGGAAGCCAAAGGGAAGGCACACATTTTGGGGGGGTGCCCTGCGACATCCCCGGTTTTCAAAATTTCTTGCACCCTAAAGGTTGGTCTTTGGCCGTCAAACCACACCAGAAGGTGTCCAACCAATTTTTGGAACTGTCAGATTTGAGCCGTGACGTGCCCGTTCTCTTTTAAAAGTGGACAAGACATGGTCTTCCCTTCCCGACCCTATCCACTTAGGCTTGTTTCTCAATGAGGGAAAGCCAAAAATCGGTGGTTTTCGGGCTTTCCCTTTGGTTTCCAGTCAAACAAACATATCTATTTGCATTTTGAAAGTCATCATTACATTTAGACGTTACAACAGATTCATTTTGTGCTCGTGTTAATATGTCTATCTTCTGACACATCACAACTACTTTTTATTATATCCATCTTTGCAATATTCAATACTTCTGTTTGGACTGGAATTCACTTGTCCTAGAGTTATATTATATCATCTCCTCCCAAGCTAGGACTATTTATAGTTTTCATATGTGGTCTGACATTTATTCCCATAACTATCCAAACCTATGACGTCTTATAACTAACTCCTTGGACGTTCCTGGTTTCTGAAGCTCCATTTTGTATCCTTGCGGCCCACAAAGGGTACCCTCCCAGCAGCTAACATGGAAGTGCAGAGACCCCTGTAGAAAGACGACTTTCCTCTTGCAAAGGGCCTTCTTGCACTTTCATGTTGGTTTGAAAGTGGTGTTTCACTGTCTGAAAATTCGATGGGACTAAAGGCAACACATTGGGGGTACACAACTCCCAACTCACTCGTGCTGTCCACTCCATGCCCGAACTCAGCGGGGCGTGGAACTTTCGAAGGCCGCGCGGCACGTAGGGCGTCACCAGCGTGGCCACGAGGCCTCAAAAAAAAAAAAAAGCAGGTGGAAATCCTTCTTGTTCGGGTGGGGGAGGAGAAGGGCGGTTTTGGACTTCGGGTTGGTTTGTGGCTTGGTTTAGGGTGTTGTTGGGGGTTTCGGTTTGGGGTTGGTTTGGGGGTTTGGGGGTTTGGGTTTGGGGGTTGGTTTGGGGGTTTGGGGTGGCTTTGTTTGGTTTTGTCTCTACACGGGAAACCCTCCCCCCCCGCCTTGTACGCCTGGAGAATTCGTAATTCGAAGGCCCCAACCCCAAGCGTCCACCAAACGGACGCACCGAACATTTTGACGCGTGCACAAATCTCGGTCGCTTTCTGCTCCCCTGAGAAAGTTGATTTTTTAGTGGTTTAATACGGGAAAACCCAAATTCGTTGGCAAAAAGTTGTTCAGTCCTAACATCCCTTGGCAAACTGCGCCAAAGAAATGTCCCTGATGCTTGCGGGTGAATGAGAATGGACAATTCAAGCAGGATTTCTTGTTTGCGGGCTGTCCATACGATTTCTCCAACCTCACTTGCAGTATACTGTCTCGCACTTGCACATATTTCCTCTACACGCCAAACACAAGCCCACCAAACCGGGTGAGGGCAAGTGTAGCCTAGTCATCGCTGGAATATACTTTTAATGGACGAGCATGTATGATGCAATGCCACTTGTCATTGCTGACATTACCCCAAACTCGTCAAGCAACAAATGTGGTCCAAGGCTGCACTACTTAAGGAACCTCCATGTTGGGGGGTGAGCCATTTTTACGACCCCCCAGCATCCTAACTTGTGCAGTACACATCCAAAGGGCTTATCAATGGTACCATGATCTTGAGTGGGCATTCTGAGACAGTTAACAGAACATGTGTGTGTGTGTTTTCTTGGGCCACTCTGTCCAGAGCTTGGCTTGAAGGGAAACCAAGACCACACACCCACACAAACCCGCATGAATGCGCCCATATCTTGCCTGTCAGCCTATCCCGCCTTTCACGACGAGTTGCGCGCAATACTGAGCGCAGCCCAGTACAGCGACGTAAGCTCGGCTGCGAGCACCTGAAACAAATCGATGGGGATATCGATATGTCTTGGGGGTACCCCATTCTGGCACCGAAGGGCAAATCACATAGGCGTCCTTTTAGGGCAATTAGATGGCCCTGGCAGATGATTAAACCACCAGCTAGACCAGGACCATCTATTTTTCCACCAAAACAACCAAAAAGGACATGTATATGGCAACTCAACTCAGCCCCCCCAAAATACTGAACTACTCAGTGGACAGCTCCGATTTGCTTTTCCGTCTCACTCCCGGTTCGGCTCTGTGAACTTTGCACCGAGCGGTTTGTCGGGAAGACCTGTGCCCTTCGAGCAGCCCGAAGGTCTTCGATGGGAAAGCAACCGCGTTTCACGAAACGCAGGTTTGGGCCAGCGGGTTGCTTTGAGCAGCCCCGTTTGACCCGTTCTGCGACGATTGACAAGTGGCTGTGGGTCAACACCAATGGTACCATTTTGGGCTAGGTGTACCTCCCTTTTTAGTCTATTTTTGTGGGGATTGGGATGTTCACTGGTGGTACGATTTGGATTTTGACCCATGGCCAAGTGAGTGTGCAGCCAGGGAATTCAACTAACCTCATGGCTGGTGGCACTGCCCAGCTGTTAGCCAGGATACCTGGAAGACAACAAGATCGTGGTGACAAACCGGCCCTCCCTGCGATACCAAAGTGGGATTGCTGCATACATGACTCCATGACTTCGTTGAACTTCTTCAAACGGGATTCAGCAGCAACTCAACAGAAGGTTGTTGAAAGGTGATCATGTTACTCCTGCTCTGGTATCACCTTCAGTTTGCAACTCATTTCCCACAACTATGCACAGGACTCGCAAGGAGAAAGCAATGGCCGGCTGAGATCTCAAAGTACAGTCACCGACATCTCCGTGCTCAGCATCTTTGCGTACCTGCAAGGATCCGGCCACTTGAAGCAATGGGATCCTCTTTTCATGGGCTGAGGGAGAGGTGGGGGCGAAAGCGCATAGGGCCTTAACACAAGGCTTAACAAGCACTTGTTTGGGCTCCCTCCCCCGCCATGATCTTTACACTGGGTGTACAGGGACACACTCACCCCACGCCCGGAAGGGAACTCGACTCACGGCCCGCCTCGAATTGCGGATGTGCGTTTTCTTCAACGAATTGGGATGCCCGTGGAGGGAAACGCGACTGAATCCGGCATTGCCCCGCCAAGCCGATCTCGCAAGAAAGCAGAAGAAACAACAAAGTATCCATTGAACCTTCTGTAGCTCAACAGCAATCTCCTTTTGCAAGACCTCGACTTACCCAGCAACACCTTTGGGCGTATCTATCAAAATGGGGAACCCCAATGGGTGGCCCCCATTGGTTGCCGCGCTCATGTGCAGCTAAGGCTCGACTCAGTCAGACTGCGAATCGACTTGTGCACCGACTGCAGAATTTTCATCATGCCTGGAGGTCTGTGGAAATGCTTGAGAAACAGTGGTGTGGGTGTTTCCGATACTGGACCTGGTTGGAAAGGTTGGAAAGGCAACAAGAATGGCTTTCCCTCGGGCAACTGAGGTTGGTTGGGGCCAGCCTTTTTGTACGTGGGAAAAAACATCTGTCAGAACCCTCTGTCCACTGGGCTGGTTGATTCCCCAAAAGGAGCAATTCTGGGATTAGCTTACCTTGGTGTCCTTTTGGGAAAAATAGCTGGCCCTGGCAGATGGAATAAAGCCCATCTAAACCATCTATTTTTTGCCAAGCTCACCTAAAAAGGAACCAATGGTTCATGAAATTATGACCCCCAGTGGGTGCTTTGGCCCGTTTTTTCTGTTCTGTCAGGCTGCGCATGGTCTCCATCGGCACATCCCGCACCACCATCTGCAGAAGCCCATCCACAAATTCTTCCTGCGAGAGCTCACCTTGGCGCTCGCCACTGGCCACGCTCAAGCGCTCAAGGAACCAAGGCCATGTCCCCATGGGTGTGGTTGTCAAAAATAGGGTAACCCCAAAACGGGTTGCCCTGGCAAAGGAAACGAGGACTAAAACCTGCGGTCCATTTCCTGGTGCTATAATTTTGACCCATACCCACATCACCCAAAGGCGGTTCCGCTGATTTTCGGCGGAGTGGGTTTCTGCAAGATTCGAAAAGGAAAACCCTAGGACTTCCTGCAGCTTTAAATTTATTGGACGCAGGGGGGAAATCCAGCGCGTCAAAAGAAGCAGAGGGATACCTGACCTAAACCTAACTCTGAAAGGACTGAAAGCACTCGGCAAAGTGTCATGGGAGCACTCTTCCAAGTCCACTAGGAACTCACTCGAATCTTGAATGCTCATTCGCCCAAACTTTCCCTTCATAAACCCTCCGCGTTATAATTCACCCTTCTGTAGTGAGGACGGTCGCTTTTCTTGGTGAAGAAAACATGGCCTCTAGTTCGCATGCCATTTTTGTTGGAGCCTCTTGAGGCCACAACCGATGTTCCATTTCTTTGTCCGTGGCGTGGAGGTCCACTTCCAGTGTTGCTCTCTAGTGCAACCCTTTCGAATTGGAAACCCAACAATTATTCGTTCGCCTGCTGGAAAAACCCTTCGTCTGGTGGCTTCCTTCTATTTCCACCCTCCACGCGTCCATCCAGGAAACACTCAAACACACAATCCCCGGTGTCCTTGCGGAAAAACACAAAGGCGCTCAGAAAGAAAAAACACTCATCTGACATTTGGTGACAGATCCTAACCATAGGTGTCCTTTTCGAGTAAATAGATGGCCCTGGTAGATGATTAAACCACCAGGTAAACCAGGGCCATCCATTTTTCCTCCAAAACAACCAAAAAGGACACCTATGATCCTAACCCTTTAATCCAGACACCACAGGGAGAGCCAATATCCAGTCAGGCCTCCTTGGAACTAAGCCATCCATTCCCAATTTTTTCCCTTCACCTGTGCCGCATGGAACCTGACGATCGGGACCTTCCTTTAGGAACATGATCCAAACCCAAACCCGAAACGTCCAACGATTCCGTGAAAGAAAGAAGGGTGGGAGGGTACTACTATTGGCCATTTGGGCCAAAAGGGGGGAGGGCAACCCATCTAGGTGTCCATTTGCTTAAGCCCCCTGGACAAACTAAACATATATGTGCACTTAGTGCTTTGAGACCAACAGGGGAAAAAATGACATGCAAAAACAAACTTAAGCAACTTCCTTTGAAACCAACAGGGGAACATGAAACAACATATTCATTTCAGCAAATGGACGTAGGTGTCCCTCCCGGAGAAAAAACAATTAAAGAACAAACGAAAGAAAAACAACGCTGAAAAAACGGGCCGCAGCTCGCCTGTGCGATCCACGTCCAGGAGATCAAAGAGCTCCACAAGGTCATCCGCGGCCAGGGACTCCAGCAAGCCCTTGGGGATATGCGCATCCTCAGCACAGACCCTCCCTACCAGGGGCACGGGGGTGGAGGGTCCCTACCATAAGGCCCGGGGAAACAAAATAATTCCAGTAGTGATGATTTCCCTTTAAAACCAACAAGGGTAAACACATATTCTTACCCAAATGGAGGATAAGAGGCGGGGGGGGGGTGGAGGGTCCCCCCCCCCAAAAAAAAGGGGGACAACGAAACCATGAAATTCCAGGAAAATTCCAGCCCCTTTCCACGATTTCATGTCCATGTACAGGTGACTTGAGAATGAGCTGGTTGGGATTCCCTAGAAAACCACCAGGCATGGCTTACTCATTCCCTCGTTCCCCGTCGAGCACAAGCAACATTGAGATGTGGACCCTCCTGAGAGGTTTCCGTTTGGGTGGTGAATTTCAAAGGGGACCCGAAATGGTGGACATCAATAGTCAGCGGCAAAATCACGCCAGCCACTTTCGAGGTTCCAACTCTTGGAACTTATAGCCATCCCTTGAAACCGCTTGAAACCCACCTAGAGGAGCTCCTTTTAATTTTGATCCAAGCAACGATGTGTAAATCGAGCAAAAGGGGACACCTTTGAAAAACAAACATGGAACTTGAAAGGTCTCTTGCTTGGGGCCCCTTTCAGGTTCCCGGTTTGTTGTTCGAAAGGCAAACGAAAAAGGGAACCAATAATTGCAAAATGGAATCCAACAACTACACACATTTGTTAATTTCAGGCACACCAATTGGGCACCAACAATTGTAGAATGGACACCAACACGGATGCGCACCTTTGTTTAGTTTTACAAGGGCAACACCCAACCACCAAATCTGGTCGTTTCTGCGCTTAGCTTCCCCCCAGCACAACCTCAACAAGGGGGTTCGACCTGCACCTTTTCCGAAGCCGAGTTGGCAAGGTTGTGCACAAGTCGGTTTCGACAAACAGGCCGTGGACCAACCCACGCCAAAATTCAATCCGCCCTCAGTGGGGCAAACTGCCGGGCTCCAGAGCTTTCTGAGCAGGTGCTCGGAGTTTGAATTGCCCAGCCCCCTCCCCTCCAATCCCCTGCAAACGAAACTGATCGTTTCTTTTTGATAAAGGCCTTTCCAACAAATCCCATTGTTTTCCCTTTGGTTCTCCCTTTGCCCAACCAAAAAAAACCGCCGCCGTCGGCTGACCCGCGCGATCCCATCTCGGAGAAAAGGCTCCGGCAGGGAGGCCAGCTCGGCGCGGCTGAGCCCGCCGTCGGAGTTGTTGTCCAGCTTTTGGAAGAGCTCCTAAGACTTTTTGGCTTCGTAGGTGTGGGCTCCATCAGCGTTTTTTTTTCGTAGGTGTTGGTTTCGTTGTTGTGGTTTCGCAGGTGTTTGGTTTGCTTTCGTTGTTTGCTTAGGGTTGGTCTGAATGTTGGCATTGTAGGCTGAAAAAGGAGTCTTGGGGCTTGGTCTGTTCCGGACGCATGGAGTCTTTGCGCGATTCTAAGGGTTAGGGTTGGTTGAAAGATTTGAAGGTTGGCATATGGGGGATCTGAATTGGGTAGGTCTCTGCCATTGCTATGGTGCAATTCAATCAGCCTGCCGGAAACCTACGCACTACATCAAAGGGGCCCAAGGCGCCCAACCAACCAGGCTGGGCGAATATGGGCTGGTCTAGCCTTACGAGAGCCTCCTTTTAGGGAACTGGGAAAAGTCTTACAATCGGGTTGGTATAGAAGGTAGGTTCCCACACAAAAAACTCGATTGGGGTTGCGCGCTTGGGACAGTCTTGCAGTACGGTTTTGGTTTCCGAACGCGTTAGGGTCTATTTGGGGTCGTTGCCTGCTGTTGTTGTACGGGCTGGTCTGAAGGTCTAAAGGTTATAGTACCTAGGGATCTATCTATCAGGTTTGTTTTCAGATGCGTTCTGTCTAGTCGGGGTTGCGTGCTTCTGTTTAAAAACGCAAAAACGCTTGAAGATTGCGTGGTTGGGAATTTGACGGATTGGGCTGGTCTCAATATACGGGTTGGTCTATACAGCCAGCTTCCGAACGCATAGGGTCTGTTTGTCTGCTTCTGCTTTAAGGGTGGTTGCTTTCCAGACGCGTTGGTTGTGGGGATTTTTGATAGGGTTGGGTTGATCTCAACATACGGGTTGGCCTAGAGGCTGGCTTCCGGACGTCTGTTTGGGGTTGTGCGCTTTTGCGTCTAAGGGTCAAGGCTAAATGGAAAGCGGGTTGGTCGAAAAGGTTGGTTTCTGGACGGTGGAATGTAGGACCCTATCGCAAAACACGCTAAGGGCTCGGCTGATGATATGGTGGGGTCTCAACAGTTGGACCCAAGATGATTTTTTGTGGGTGGGGGGGAGGTTGACCTTGCAATGGGTAGTGTCCACTGTAAAGGCGGTGCCTTGGGCGACGCCCAGCTAAACAAAAATACCCGCCCAATATTCTTGACAGCCCCTGCCCTTGGAACTCTTGGAGCGGGGATGAGGATTGAAACATCGTTAAGTTCCGCAAAACGTTGGGGGATAAGGTTGGTTTGCAAGCGTCGAGGCTTACAGTCCTCTGTATGGAGCTGTCAGCATGGTTGCCACCCCCCGCAACAGCGGAACTCCCAAACCGGAGCTGGGACACGTGGGTGTGCCGCATCTGCTCGAATCTCGAGGCTGCTTGAGAGGCAACGCCATGCCGAGAGCGTTGTGTGAAGCTAGCGCCTCAACTTTGGCAGATTCGGTTCGAAGTGTGCGCGGCTCTATGAGCAAAGAAGCCCGTCCAAGGAGACGGCCGATGCAGGCATCTTGCAGCAGTGTGTAGACCTGTGTCACCATCCTTGCATGCCTCTGTGCGTAAGGAAGAGCTTGCGTGCAATAGCGCACCTCCCGCCTCACAGGCCATTCCAGGCCATTCGCTCACATACACCACGACGACCTAAGAGCATCAAAATCGGATCCGATGCTCGGCGCGCGCTTTGCGAGGTGGCCTTTGAAGCGCGCGCTGCTGATTAGGTCGTGCGGCAGAACCTGCGCCGTACTCATTGGGTCTGGTTCTTACCCTGGCAACAATTCTGAGGCTGTGTGTGGCAAACAACGTCAGGAACACGAAAGGCCCGCTGACCGAGCAAAGCAAAAAAAAAGCCTTTGCAAATGGAAGGGCAGCTCTGGCAGGTACTTCCAGATGCAAGAGTCAAAGACAACTTGAGGAGCGGGTGAACGAAAGCTAGCAGTTGTTGCATGAGATGGGTCGGTGACAGAGTGGATTCATAGGTAGCTTGTGCACAACGAGAGGCCCGGCAAGATTCGTAGGATGCGACACGCAAACGCACATGGTGGCGTGGCAAACCTTGAAAAATGAAAACAACGAGAGGCGTCAGAAGCTGTCTGAAAGCACCTCTGGGTTCTGCATGCTGCGTGTGCAAAGATCCTTGCGAGGTGGTTTACCGAGAAGACTGAGGTCTCAAATGAACAAGCTGAATCGGTGGAACATGTAAAAGTTCGTGCAAACCGAGACTGCTGAACACTGAGCCACTGCCCGAGGGGGGGGGGGATGGACCAGGGAGGAATCGAGCCTGAGACCGGGGGGGGGGGGGAGGGGGGGGGGTCTAAATAATTGATGTTTTTCAATCTTTTCGGCTCAAATAATTGAAAAAGTCAATCTTTCGGCATTTGAGCCCCTTACCTTGCTTACGCAAGGAGCTAGCTAAAGCTAGCTTTCGTGATCAGCTCCTAAAGTTGCATGGCCTCAATGCCTTGAACCAGAGATTCCTGTCAATCTTGGCCCTTCTAGGATGAACTGAGGCTGGTTTCTGGACGGAAGGGGTGCGTGCATGCGTGCGTGCGTGCGTGCGTGCGTGCGTGCGTGCGTGCGCGCGTGTGTGGGTGTGGGTGCGGGTGCGGGTGCGGGTTGTTGGTACCTCTGATTGACTGTGACAATGAGAATCAGAGGTACTATCACAGCACCGCACTTAATAAGCTTTGCTGGGCCGCTGGGCCCACAAACCAATGCCGGCCTGGGTTCTCACATGCATGAAACAAAGATAGAAAGAGAGAAAGAGAGAGAGAGAGAGAGAGAGAGAGAATGTTATTTCCACAGGCAGGTGTTTTTAAATGTATTTCCCTCCCCGCCCCTGCTTTGGCGCTAGTTTGAAAAGAAGCCAGAAGAGATCCATCCATTTTGGTGGCCTCCCGAAAGACGCACCTGACCATTGGCATGTCATAGGCCGTTGGAGGCCTTTTCCGATCCTGCGCGGACACAGGGCGCGGTACCGCGGTACTACCTCACTCCGTGGGGTGTCACGAGGCGAAAATGGACCTGGCTCTTCCGAACAACTTTTAATCAGGATATGCTTGGTTCCTCTGTGCTCGATGGCGGGCACGAAGGGCTGAATGTCCCAGAAAAACGGCGGTGGGTCCCTCTCTTTCTGTGTATGGCTGTGGTTGTGCTTTTGTGGTTGTGGCTGTGATTGCGATTGTTTGTTCGCGCAATTCATCCTCTTAGCTTCATCTTTGGGATGATGTCAAGAAGCCTAGGCGCGTGCGTGCGGGCGGCGTGCGTGCGTGCGTGCGCGTGTGTGTGTGTGTGTGTGTGTGTGTGTGTGTGTGTGTGTGTGTGTCTGTGTCTGTGTCTGTGTCTGTGTCTGTGTCTGTGTCTGTGTCTGTGTCTGTGTCTGTGTCTGTGTCTGTTTCTGTTTCTGTATCTGTGTGTGTGGGTGCGTGCTTGTTTTTTCTTGGGTTTGTCCAAAGGTTTCTCGTTCGCTGTATTCGGAATCTTCTTGCACGAGGAACGGGTCCAGCGCACGCCGTGGCCAGCCGATGAGGCCCTTTCACACCACGTCTGGAAAGTGTGCCTGAGAACGCATCCAAGTACTTCGGGGTGAGATTTGACTGTGCCTGCGCCTGTGTAATATGCGACGCGCAGTGCGTACAGCGAGCCTTGATATTCAACCACTGGGCCTCGCTCGACGCGCCGCCGTGTCTGCGAGAAACCATCCTGGCTGCCGTTGGGACCAGCGCTTCCATCTTCTTTGCATTTGTGACGGACCCATGGGCCGACGGGCCGACCTTCATTCGTGGAAAAGCTCCCAAAGGACTAGCTGTAAACCCGGGTTGGTCTACAAGGTTGGTCCCTCGAAGGATGGAGTGTATTTGGGCTTGTGTGTGCTTTGGCGCAAGAGTTGGCTTAAAGCTTTCAAGGTTGGTTTGTCGGGAATTCGGGAGTTGGGTAGGTCTCAACACATGGGTTAGTTTATGAGGTTGGTTTCTTGACAATTGGCGTCTATTTGTTGTGCTTGCGTGTGCGTGTGTGTGCTTGTGGCATAAGGGCTGGCTTAAAGTTTCAAAGGTTGGTTTGTCGGGAATTGGGGGATGGGTAGGTCTCAACATATGGATTGGTTGGTATCTGGACAATTAGAGTCTATTTGGGCTTGCGTGTGTGCTTTTGGTGCAAGAGTTTGCTTACAGTTTTCAAGGTTGGCTTGTTGGGAATCGGGGAGTTGGGTAGGTCTCAACACATGGGTTAGTTTATGAGGTTGGTTTCTGGACAATTGGAGTCTATTTGTTGTGCTTGCGTGTGTGTGTGTGTGTGTGTGTGTGCTTGTGGCTTAAGGGCTGGCTTAAAGTTTCAAAGGTTGGTTTGTCGGGAATTGGGGGATTGGGTAGGTCTCAACATATGGATTGGTTGGAATCTGGACAACTGGAGTCTATTTGGGCTTGCGTGTGTGCTTTTGGCGCAAGAGTTTGCTTACAGTTTTCACGGTTGGATTGTCGGGAATCGGGGAGTTGGGTAGGTCTCAACACATGGGTTAGTTTATGAGATTG
>CAUJNA010000313.1:259192-316692 GCA_963377175.1 Effrenium voratum | reverse complement strand
CTGTTTGTCTGTCTCTGTTTGTCTGTCTGTCTGTCTGTCTGTCTGTCTGTCTGTCTGTTTGTCTGTCTGTCCGTCCGTCTGTCTGTCTGTCTGTCTGTGTGTGTGCGTGTGTGTCTGTGTGTCTGTGTGTGTGTGTGTCTGTGTGTCCGTGTGTCTGTGTGTGTGTGTGTGTCCGTGTGTCTGTGTGTGCGTCTGTGCGTCTGTGCGTCTGTGTGTCTGTGTGTCTGTGTGTGTCTGTGTTGGTGTCGCTGTGTTTTTAAGGCCACATTTTATGGGGTTTCCCTGGGAGACAAAACCCACAAGCAAAGAAACACCCACAGGCGATTTCCCATCATGTTGGGATATGGGTGTTTCTCACTACGAGGCTCCCTGAAATGGTCGTGGTTTCTCTTTGAATATCAACCCAAAGGGGGTGACTTTTGAGAAGCCCCCATATGCGTGAGCCGAACCACATGGTTCTGAGGGGATGGCGCAACCCCTCCCAGTGAAAGGGCCCTTTTTCGGCGACCAGGAGCTTCCCCTAGCCTCAAAATTGGACCTAAAATTATTGATCCTCCTTTTGGCTTCCCACCAGAAAGCTCCGAACTCAAGCACCTGCAAGCTGCAAAAACCCCTCCCCCCCAACCCCGGGGGACTTCGCGGTTTTCCTTTTGGCCGCCCTTTCAACACCAACCGAAGGCTTCCAACCGAAAGTCGACGCCGGCCCATTTCGCGGGCGCCTGGGACTCGTACTCCGCGTCTTTCTGCGCCTGGGAGAGACCGTTCTCCACCAGCACGGCGGTGACCTACGGGAAAATTTCCCCGTCTTTCGGTTGGACCAAAAGTCCGCTGTGGCCATTTTAGGGTACCCCCTATTTGGAGACCACCATTTTAGGAGACCTGAATTTTAAGGTGTCCAACATGGCCAAAAACCATGTTAGGATACTCCCGATTTTGAAAAACACGTCGCCGAAAGGTTGTTCAGCGTGCTGGAAGATACAAGGTTTCGACAGGGGTCATCTTGAGTTCAATCCGCCACAGTTTACACGTGACCTGGGCATGGCAAAGTTAGGCGTCGTACCCTTGCGGATGAGACTTAGTGTGCGAGGCCCTCCATGCCCCTCCCTGAACCAACTTGTGAAGACAAGGCTTTGTGCTTTCGGAGAACATCCAGGGGTCCGCCCAATAAGCTACCTGAACCAAGGTCGGGTCCTCCATCTTTTGACTTACCCTCCCACCAACTAACAGTGCAAGAAGCCCCTGTCCAAGAGGAAAGTCGTCTTTCTACAGGGGTCTGTGCACTTCCATGGAATCGCCGGGAGGGTATCAAGCTGAGGCATCCGGACCAAGTTCAGTAGCGTGATCGGCAGGATCAAGAGGAGCGCCAGGAAGTAGAACACCAGCTCGGGCTTTGCTTGCACCAAGGGGATGTAGATCCTGATGAGCCAAACTGGCCGAAGCTAGGCACAAAAAACCAGGCATGTCCCTCGAAGGCATGCATGTTCCAAGCATGTGAACAGCGGGGAGGTTCCGGAAGCATCTCAGAAAAAGAAACACTTCCTTGGACTACACATCATTTTAAGACTCTTTCAGCACTACTCTTTTCGCCTTGTATGAGATCGGGTGGATTCGGCATCCAAAACAGTCCTCAGGTTGGCAAACAACCCTTGTTCGATGTACCGGTAGGTTCTTGGGTGCCGTCGGTGTTTGGCTGAAAAGCAACAAGCACATTCTCAAGAGGGGCGTCTCACATGGAACCGGAACCCCATGGAAGAGGCTCTTGCCCGTTTCATCCAGGAGGCTCGGCGATCGAGTCCATGGTGACGAACCTGCTCCAAGTGGGGGGTGTTGTGTGTTGGGTGGGGGGGGTGGGGAGATGGAAGCCCTAAAGAGCTGTGATTCGGGCACGAGCCTGTCCAGGCAATGGGTAAGTTGGGGTAAACAAGCCACAAAAGAAAGGTTCCCCAAAAGCAAACCAATCCCCGGTCCCAAAAATCAGGGTTTCCCACACACCAGAGAACAACAACCAAAAGGGAAATACCAAAACAAGTAAACAAGTACCCGCAACCTTGATCGACGATGAACCGCACGGGCGGACCCCACCAATCTGCCCCGGGCCGATGTCTCTTTCTCCACCGACACGAAGGTGATCGACGCGGGGACCCGGCGACGCTCATCCGAGGCGCGACGGACCCGCAAACTTGAGCCAAAGTGGCACCGGATAGTTGCTATCGCAACATGCCGGTAGTCACCTGAAATGCATGGCTCACACCCCCCTCACGAGGAGTCCGTCATATGACGGGCGGAGCGTGCCATTTACTGATAGGATTTAACTGCTCGCATGTGTCCGCAAACAGCTGGACACTACCGCCGTCAGCGGTGGAGCAAACCCACAAAGGCAGTTGCGCGACATCCCGGGCATTAAATTCCCGCCACCACCCCGAATTAATCGGGGTAACGCTGTCCAACACACCTTGTGAAAGAGTCCACATGACGACACTAGGCCACAACTGTTTGCATCAACAATGCAAGAAGTTTAAATCTTATCAGAAGCCATGAAACAAAGGATAACGTATGTCCATAAGTACCCTCGCCTATCGGTGAGAGGTACTCCTGACCATGCGTACCTGAAAAATGCTTGAATTCCGCAAACCCGGGAGTATCCCCCCATTAGTTTGCTTTCCCTCTCACTCACACTACTTCATGATGAACACGACCAGCAGCCGAGCAGCGGTACGGGAGGGACTTGATCTCCGCGCCTCAGCGGTTCGGGAGGAACATCACCACCTCCGCACCGCGCTGACCATTGGAGAATGGACGCAAGCCTATCGGCCGCAATCCTCGTGACTCGGCCTATCGGCTATCGTCACGTCTCCTCCGGTCACGTCCGCCCCGCGCACGGTCCCTATCACGATCCCTTTCGGATCTCCTGCGATCATCTCGCCTTCGTTCTCGCTTTCGATCGAGTGAATCATCATCACGACGATCACGGGCATCGTCCCTCCTCCGGTCACGATCATCCTCGCGCCGCGGACGGTATCTGCGTCTTCTCGACTCTCTGGAATTTCTGGTGTCCACAGTCCTAACGGACCTCCGAGACGGAGTGCGGGAGACGTCCGAGTCTCTGCGTCTCCTCCCAGAACGAGAGTTCGTGACGATCTGATTGAGAGCTTCCAGTGCCGAAGCTTCTTCACCATTTCTGATGAAATCCCTGACCTGCTTGTTCAGCACTCTATTGGTGGAAACCGACAGGAGGGCGTCCACCACCGAACTCTCAGGCAGCACCAGGAAGTGACCCTCCACCGGGCTCGCCGCAGCTCGCTCAGCCGGCCGCAACCTGATCTCACCTCCTTCAGGTTTCTTCGCCATTGCCTTGGAGGCCGTCAGAGGCGCTACCGCGTCCTTTGCCGAAGACCTACCAAGCGCAGAGTGGAGATCATCCCCACTAGCCTCTCTCGCTGCTGCACCCGGTCTGCTGTCAACGTCATCAGGCCTGGTCGACGCCTCCCGCTTCGTCGACTCCTTCACGGTCTCATCAGGATCCCAACGGGACTTCCTTTCTCTCTTCTGCCCTTCGGCCGACCCCCGACTACCGCCAGGAGCGCCGTCTCCGCCTACCTTCTCCTTCTTGACCTCAACCTTCGGTTCGGCCTGCTTCGTCTCCTTAGCTTCAGCCTTCGGAGCCGGAGCATTCTTCGCCTCAGATACTGAAGCGGCCTTCCCTTTTGGCTCGGCCTTTGGAACCGGGGTCATTTTAGCCTTTGCACTCGGCCGGGCTCCTTCAGCCGCTATCGCGACCCAAGTCTTCTTTGGTTGAGCCACAGTTGCATCAACCTCCATCGGAGCCGGCCCAGCATCAGCCTTCGCTTTTGCCTGTGAGACAGATGGACTATCGCCCTTACCAGACCCTTTTCCTGGCACTTCACCTGACTTTGGTGGTGGGCCGGAAGGACTACCGCCCTTACCGCCCTTTTCCCCCTTCTTCCCTTTTCCTTTTCCGCCCTTGACGATCGGCTCCTGCTTAGGACCAGGACCCTGCGCAGCATGATGCACCGATTGAAGCCCTTCGATGTTCACGTCCAATGGCTCCGGTTGACGACCATCAAGAACCGTCCTCACCCTTTCGTCGCTAACGTAGACGAATGGGTCGCGGAAGGGGGCGGGAGGCTCCGACTGCCCGGTACTGATTGCCTTCTGCACCTTGGCTATCGCCTCCTTCAATCTCTTCTTCTCATCGTACCCTGTCTCTGACACCATGTACTTCCTGAGATCCGATATCAACGCATGACTGGCCAGGATGTCCACGTCCTTCCGATGAGTCGGATACAACGGAGTCAGATGCCCCGCCGCGGAGCCAATCACGTACGCCATCGGGATATAGAAGGACAAGTACGTGTCATGGCGAGCAAACTTCCTAACGGAAGTCGTCATACGCCTACCCCACTGAGCAGCATGCACCGGGTTAGCTCGGAAGTACTCAGTGACCGAATCAAATCTATCGACTTGGTTGGTCTTAATCAGGTGCTTCGCCACCCACTTCTCCACGAACGCATCCGAGGCCGAAATCCCCGACACATAGGAGAATTGGAAGAGCACCTTCGCCAGCTCATCCCACGCCGTATCGACTCCTCCCTTGTCCTCACCAAGATAAGGGGGCAGTCTGATGCCGCTCTGCACCGTCATCCTCAGGTCAGACGCCATTGAATAGGAAATCAAGTTCCTCTTGATAACTCCGACCACTTCGGATGGGATCCTCTTGGGCTTGAACTGCCTCATGCTCCTCACCCACTCCGGGACGATGTGGCATCTCTCGAAGTCACTTTCGTCCGCGTTGGGGATGAAGTTCGGGTAGAAGACCGGGAGCGCACACCCAGGGCACAAGTGCATCCCATTTGGCGTCATCTCCGCGCACCTCAAACAGAACGTGGTGGTCACATTCAACCTGACCTCTTCACGCGATCGCTTGTGCTCTCCCCTATCGGGGGTAAGGTCACCATAGTCCCATGCCCGATGATACACTATCGTGTAGTCATCGTACATGTATGCCGCCTTCCAAGCGCCCATGTGGATCTCGTTCCGAACGGCAAGGGTCTTTCTCCTCGTCAGAAACACGGGTCCAACCAACGACCAGTGCACCCGAAGGTCCACGATTACCACCACGTACCTTCCCGAGTAGTTCCGCAGCCTGTCCCTGACGTACCATGATGGCGATACCTCGGCGTTCGGCGCCATGGTTTCCACAAGTGGGACCAGGCCCTCATCCTGCCTTCCATCCCCAATGGTATCGTACACATCGGGCCTCGTGATCAATATCTCGATCATGGCCTTTCCGTTTCGCCTCACCTTTTGGAGCTGAACCGCCTTCCTAAAGTCCGAGAACTTCATGACGACGTATCCCACCATAGGGAGTTCATTCCAGTGCATCTCGTACATCAGAGATCCTCCAGGTGCATCTTCTTGGGTGTACCTTTGCCTAACGGCACTGTAACTCATGTCACGTCCGATCCGCGTGTACCTAACGGCCACTAACCTAGTGCTCTCCCTAAGGATGACACCATTCCCATCGTACATGACCATGAGCATTGCCTCAACTTGCCCTATCGGGAAAGCTTTGATCGTCGGAATGAAGAACTTCCACGACATCTCAGCGTTCTCCATGCCCGTGATCTCTCTCAGGAACCAGATGGCCTGGTCACTACTCACCCAGTTTCCAGCCTCACGTCCAGTTTCCCTCAGCACACGTTCCTCGAATAACTCCGAGACTTTCTTCGAATTGATGACCAGACCTTCAAAGTCGCATGAGAGCAGTCTCATCAACTCCTTTGCCGCCTCCCGCCCTGCAACGGTGCCCGCGGTCTCCTCGTAGTTCGGGACGTATTCGCCCAACCTTGTCTTCGAGGGAATCACAATCTGGCATGTGGCGGCCTCATCAGGGATAACCCCAGTATCCCTTAGTTCTGGGTTGATTTCCCGCCTATCGGCAAGATAATCCCTCTTTCCGTCCAGGACCACAAGATTGTAGGTCATCTTGCTTGCCGCCTCACTCGTCCGGAACTTTCTGCTTTCATCCACCTGATCAGGAGCAAAGGGTCCACTGGGGGCAGCTGCACTTACCATTGGCGCTCCTCGCCCAGAGCATAGGTGCTTCTTGTGAAAGTTCACCATCTCATTCAGCTGCGACAGGGCATAAGCTCGATCCTCCAATGACGCACTCTTCATCCCAGCCTCAGTCAGAGGAGCCTCAGGCTTGTCATAACTCGCCTTTCCGCCCCATCTCGCCGCGACCAGCTCAGCAGACTTTGCAGGATCAATCAGATTTCCCGACCATTCAGGCATGTCGCTCAACCTCCTAGTCAACGCGTCTATCGACGCAGCCAAGTCTTCATCCGTCACGGTGTGAGGGTCGACCTTCTCCCTGTCTTCCTGACCCACGTCAGGGAGCCTAAAGTCCCCGCGGATGGCCTCCATCGCGGCCTTCTCGGCTTCCTCAGCCTCCTTTTGCGTGGCCACTGCTCTAGGAATCAGGAGCGCTGCCTCAGCTGGCAACGATTTCTCCATGTCAATCGGAGTGTTCTTGGGAAGGATCCTTCGATCATCTCCCTCCCCGCTGTACACATAGTCTGGAGCAGTCTTTCGGTACTCCTCGAAGGTAGCCCCTTTGAAGTTGGTGATCTCGCTCGGGTCTGTCTTCCCAGCCTCAGTATCCCGAGGCGTGGGCTTCTCCGTCCCGGCGGAATCCTTCTTGGAGCCTTCCTGATCCACATCCATGTCGTCTTTCTTCTTCTCCGTCACGGAAAGTTTCCCAATGTCAGGAAGCGTCACATCATCGTCCTTTCCCGACCCGGCGCCCCTATCTGGGCCGGCTCGGTCCTCGGTTGCCCCGAAGAGCTCGCCCCAGGGTCCACATCACCCTCGTCATCCACATGCGGTCGCTTTCCCCACACGATCTTCGTCTTCGGCTTCAGCGGGACAGCGACACCCCCAGCCATATGGTGTCCAGGCCAAGTGGCCCCTTCTGGGTCATCTTCGAACCATGATTTCCCGAACGGGAGCCCATCCCTACCGAGGATCTCCTTCCTATCGGAAGTAGACCCTGAATGTGACAATGCCGACACATGAGACAGCATGACCTCAGCCGCTGATTGCGCCAGCGTGTCGGGCATCTGCTCCCTCGTCGGGATAGTCCGCAACTCCGGAGCGAGGTGACCGGCTATCACGCTGAAAGGCGCAGTTCCCAACCGCTTGCCTAGCACCGCTTCGTTCAGCGCGTTGAAGTACTTCTGCAACTTCTCCAGCATCGCCGTCGCCGCCATCAGCTGAGGGTGGAACATGGGCATACGCCACGCGCGCCCAAGGGCGCAGTCCACGTGCGATGCGATCGTAGTGATTGTCCCTACCAGCAGGTGTGATGATGCAATCTCCGGCACCCAAGTCGGATCATCCAAAGAAATGCATTGACCCGTTTGCGCGTTCAGCAAGGTTGCCCTCACTCCCGGCGCTCGGAGACAGTCATACGCCCTGCGGTTCGGGTCACTAACGACACCACGAACCATGTAATCATCCCGATCGGGCATATCTGCCCAGTCTCCCGGGGTTGCTCGTCCATGATGGTACTTCGCCTGAATGTCCTGCCTCCTCCCTAACGGGATGTGGGCAGCCTCAGTCGCCACCTTCTTCATGTTCCATTGCTGATCAGCCCATGGCGTAGACTTCCGATCTCGAGGATTGATGTACTCCTGATCGATCCTCCCAGCTGCTCGGGAAGCATCCAATGCTCCGTACATGCAGTCATTGTGCACAGCCCGATCCAACACGGCGTTCCACTCGCTATCGCGATTAGGGAACACAATGTGGCTAGTCTCGTTCGCCTCCCTCCACTCCTCTGCGGTAACCCGCTCTCGAGTGATCGCCTTGTTCCGGATCACGGCATAGATGAAGGGCTCACCAGCCTCCCTGGCCAGGGTATGCTGAACGATGAACCTCCTATTTGACCTGCTCTCCGCCGGTCGCCGAGGTCCGTGAGCCCCTTGAAGACATATAGGAACTATGCTCACGGTGATGCCGAACCTCCGCTGGCTTCAGCTCGGGCGCTTCCCCCGGATGCTCCGGGTACGGCGTGTTCGCATAATTGTGTATGCCCCCTCGAGACTCCTGGGTCGAAGCTGCCTTCGGGGTCGCTGCAGTATCCCGCAAGTCCCCGTCATCGTCCGTGTACTTGGGAGCATAGGAGATTGGCACACCTGGGCCAACCGGATCCGACGCCTCTTCCTTCTTCTGGGTACCAACAGGATCCCGAGCCCTGCGTTCCTCCCTAACGGGCGACGCCGCTCGCCTTGCTGCAGACGATTCCACCGATGGTTCAGTCGTGGCTGCAGTGGCCTGAGGTATCTCAGCCTCCCTACCGGGAGTCTCTCCCTCACCTACAGCGGGAACCTCGGCCTCCTTCTCCAGCTCCATCTCAACGTCCCCGGTGAACTCTCTCGGTCGGACCCTCACCATCATTGAAGGTATCCGTAGGGAGATTGATCCCTTCCCTATCGGGTAGGAGATCATCGACCTCGGTGGAGCCACCCGTGTTCTCCTCCTCAATCGTCGCTCTAGGCGTCCGAAGATTCGATGACCATCGATTCCCAACTTCGGTCGCAGTGACCTGAGGTGAAGAAACCCTCGGACTCCGAGGTGGGTTCGGCGGAGACTTTGGTCTCACCGATGCCAGCATCTCCTTCGTGACTAACGCCTTAGGAGGTGCTTTCGGGGCAGCGGTCTGACCTTCCGCACGCTGACCTGCGTCAGATGATTGCCCACCGGGGGTTACGCCTATCGGCGGTCCTCCCTGAGCGGCACCTGTCATATCGACATCCTCAGACTCAGACATCGAGCCGCCATCACCCATCTTCGAAGAAGTACCCTCCTTCAAAAGCTTGAGGATGTTGTCCCTGATGAACAACGTGACGGAACCAGGCCACGTAGTCCTAGTCAGGGAGAAGAAGTCCGGGACAGCCGCAAGATAGGCCGGCACCACAATCCATGCTCTTTGGACTGGCCGATTCCTGCCGTAGTTGTCAACTTCACTCCCCCATGACACAGCGTCTGCTGAAACCACTGGGATCAAATTCACGCGGAGATCGCTCATCTTCAACTGGATCTCCTTCTGCATGTGAACCCCTTGGTCGCCCTCTCGATCTAACGATCGCCCCGGGCCGCAAACCATCACCTTCACCTTGTTGTTGAGCGCGATCAGCGACCCTACGTCCTTACTCCACACGGTTGCCGCATCGCTTCTCGCCCTCCATGCGTTCTTCTCCCACCTATACAGGTAGGAGCCACGGAGTCCGAAGACATACAGGTCGGACTTCGCGGCGTCCGCGTTTCCGTACTTCTGGACGCACTCCTCCGTCCGCTTGTCCATCAGCTCGTACGCCTTGTCGACCATCATCCGAAGGGATGTCTCCTCGTTATCACGAGTACTGGTCACGTAATGCACCACATAGTTCTTGAACGGTCGGTTATCCGGGGAACCCCTCAACCTATCGTTCTTCGTCCTGCACGTGAGGATATTCTCCGCCAATACTGCTGGGTCCATCCCTTTCTTGTTCTTCGTAGATGCAGTGTTGAACGTCTGATCCAGCAGGTAGAACACGGTCGCATCCGGGGCCGCGGCCTCCTCCTTGTACACCGGGGGGCCGTACCCGGCCGACATGGCCGCAGCGATCCTTACCGCAGCGCCCGTCCCACTGGCCGCCAAGCACCGAAGCAAGATTACCATCTTGTCTTGGCAGCGACTCATCTCATTCAGCACGATGGATGGGTAGATAGACAGCATCACATCCGCTAACACGGCAGCTGCCCATGCGTCCCACTGCCTCTCCATTTGTGCAGAATCAATCGCCACACGGGAGTATCCTCCCTTTGGCAGCTCCACTGAGGGCGGGACAACCTTCTTGTTCCTGATTAGGCGCATTACCTTCCTAGCTTGCTCAAAACACTCGAGCTCCCTCGGGATGAGCGCTCCCCGCCCAACGGCCTTTGCTTCCTCCTTGACCTCGGTGAAGTACCCCTTCGTCAAGGTGATCTCGAATGTATCACCCCGGATGGCCTCATGTTCGACTTCGGCACGATCCTGGCGTAACGCGCACCACCATCTGCCTCGGCAGCCTGGGGGGTCCCTGGAGCAGCACGCATGTTCTCCTCTTCAACAGATAGACCTATCGGTCCCATGTAGTTCTCGGGGAAGAACTTGTGCATAGCCCACACGACCGAGGGAGCATGCGGGTTCCATTCAACGAATGGGTTGTAGTACTGCAGGGTGCTATCGCCCCCTGAGTTGCACAGCTCCACAAACTGTGAGTCCGCCGCAGGCTTCTCGAGCTTGATGCAGATTCCACGGATCCCCAACCTCGCGTTCGGGAACACTCGCTGGGCCCCTCTCTTGACTCCCTTCAGGTAGGGGTTGTCGCCGAACAGATTCTCGGTCTCATCCGGCTGCGTGATGCAAATCCCAACCCTCGCCCACGTGTTCTGGCCGTAGTGCGATAGAGTGCAGTATCCCAGGGCCTCATTCGTCTTCAACGATGTCCATACACCCACAGCCTCATCGCTCGCGGTGGACGCAGTAACCTGCATACCACCCAGAATGCTCCACAACGAGGATTGCGAAGTTCCATGGATGAGGACCTTTTCGGTATCCGTCTGGTCTCTGAAGTTGATTGCCAAGTCGAAGAATGCCCACCTATCGTCAGGACCAATTTCAACATCAGTGGCGCTTGCCGGGTTCTTAGGCGAGATCCTCAACACCTGACGATGATCCCATTCGATCGCATCACCTATGGAAGTGATCAGACCCGACATCTGTCCCATCGCATGCAGGTATCCCCGCATTCCCGGCCTATCGGCCGTTGCAAACTTCATGACCGACGGGACCGACGAAAGCCGCCGTCCTGAGGAGCACCTAACGATCTCCTCTCTGTTCCTTCCCTCGGTTAGCATCATCGCATCGACGACCACTTCCGGGGGAGTGAACAGCGCGTTTGGCCTCTCGCTCATCCAGGCACGGAGTGCATGGAAATGGTGCTCCGCATCGCCGAAATCATCTCCGCTATACAGAGGGTGATCCCCGTATGCCACCTCGGCCTGATCAGCGACCGTCTTTAACAAGGCCGTCTGCTGATGAACCGTCTTCCATTCCGGCCAGGATTTCGGGTCACCTACCCACATCCCGCCGCATGGTTGAGCGGCAGGCTCAGTACTGCTATCCACGGGTAGTGCACTCCCGCCAACCTCGATGCTTCTCCTCAAACGCGAAGGCAGCGTGGTAAGGAAGCAAGAAAGCAGGGTCCGTCGGAACCGCAGCGCATAAGATGGCCGCCAAGTGTATGGCGTTCATCTCCGTAACCTCCACTCCCCGGCGCTTCATTTCCGCCACTATCGCAGCAGTCCTGACCGCACGGTACCGGATCAACTTCTCATGGTCCGGCCAGGCAATGTGGGATTTGTCGAGCTTGTCCTTACTGATGTGGGACACCCTACCAACCAGTTCATCGAACTTTGCGGCACTGTCATCCTCAATCAGCTGACCAGCCCTCTCCATATCTGGATCAATCGTGGTGAGCTTCGGATCCCGTCCCTTAAGCCCCTTAACTGTCCACTCGCGGTATCCCGCAAGCAAACAGTGGGCCACGGCCTTCGGCTTCTCCATGCCCAGCCCCATCGCCAGGTCCCAGGACGGCCGCGGAGGCGTCGCCATGCAGCGCCCCATGCCCATTCCGCCAGCCGCCGCCATGCGTCAGCAGGTTCGGGCCACCGGCCACGGAACCACGGATGAACCAGGAACCCAGCCTACCGGCCAGAATTCCCCTATTCCTCGGAAGGCTCAGCCTATCGGCCAGAGACCCTCTTCCTAGAACAAAACCTCAAAGATAGAGAAATTGACAGAGTCTGTCCTTCACGAAGCAGAATGATCAAACCTTAGTGACAGGCATATCTGCCTCATGCTTTCATTCTGGTCTGTGAGCGCATTGAGCTGCCTGTGAATGTGGTGCGGTTGCCCGCGCATGAGCCAGCTTGATCAAGCAAATGCTACGCGGCAACGAAGTTATTCAACCACTTCCCAACAGCAAGCGTTCGGTCATGCTGAGAGAGGGTATCCCCTCCTCGCATCATGCAAGTGCTCCAAAACGAATTGAATGACTTAGAAGAGAAGCACCTAAACACGACACCATGTCTCTTGAGACCGCATTGGCAAGCACAAACAGACCTGCAATCGAACCCATGCATGGTGGCGATCCCTTCAACCTCATCTTCCTTCAAGATGTTGCATTTAGGTCGATAGAGGATGATAGGAACACATCCACAGGTCCGAGCATCACAAGCCAGGTTGAACCTTTGCCTAACGGCGACATTGGTCCTATCCCTAAGCTTTCTGGTCTGTCCCCACTTCCCAGTCCTGGAATCAACCCTATCGGGTGCAAGATCGTTTAGAACAAGTACAACAAAACAAAGGCTATCGCCTTCAATCCTACCAGACCGAATAATGTGGTTCCTGTATCCAGGAGCAACTTGAAGCGTGACAACCCTGCAGAGATCACTATAAGCAAGAACATCGGCTATCGCCTGATCCGCAATAATAGTTTTCTCGCATCTTTTCCCTCCTTTTTCCTCGTCAATCACGATTCCCTCGTACTCGGAGAGTAACCTCTCCATTAGCCGATTGAAACCGGATTTTGCACCTGATTCCATGCGTACCCCCCTAAGCGGGGGCAGTCCAGGAGCGGCAGGGGGCTTAAGACAGGGTTGGGTGGGTTGGGCCAAATATTCCTGCAGGTATCCCGGCAGGAACATACCAAGGGTGTGCAGATTTCTATTCCACACGACCTTGTCAATGCAGGCCTTAGTGAAAATGTCTGCACCTTGGTAGTGAGACGGGCACGCAACGAACCGAAAAATTCCATCATTAAAACGTTCGTTGAGCCAAGAGATGTCAATGCGCTGCGTCCTTGACATATAGCGCATGTTGGGATTATTCCCAGTTATAACGATTCGGCACGCCGATTCGTTATCCTCCAGCACGTTGATAATGAACGGCTGGGTCTCCTTCCCCTTCCCAATAGCGTGCTGCCAGAGGGTAGCTAATGCCATTCCCTCCTTAGACACTCCATGGTCGAGAGCAACAATCTCCGCTTCAGGAGTCGACTTCGAAACGGAAGTCTGTTTCTTGCTTATTCCAGTGATGGGCATGTAGGTCCTAGGACCCACAAGGCAAATAAGCACTCCCGATGTGCTCTTGGAATCAGTACGATCCCCAGCCAGATCCGCATCACAGTAAGCAACCAACTCAATGAACTCTGGGCTATCGCCCACCCAACCGTACAAATGAAGGTCGAGCGTAGAGTTCACATATGAAATTAACCTGTGGAGCTTGCGGTCACACAGATGATTCCACTTCGTGACCCGGCTGGCTAACGCCTGCACGGGACGAATCAGGTCATACCTGCCCATCCGAGCCCCGTAGAGAACCTTCATCAGCACCGCCGCCGCGTCATTCCCGAGGCATCCTGGCTGCGCATTGACGGTCTCCATGTCCATCGCCTGGTTGAAGAGCTTGTCAAATTCAGGATTGACGGAATTCTCGTCAAACTCCGGCTTGCTCTCGTCCAGGAACGGAGTTTCAACCTTCTGCAGCTTCTTCGGGTACTTTCCCTGACACAGCTCAATGTATCTATCGACACACGCCTGCATGAAGCTGCTCTCGCTGTACTTGATGAACCTTATCGTGGTTTCCGGCTTGGGGATGTCCTTAGAGAGTAACCCCTCTGGACCAAACCTCAAGTCGGGTTGCTCCTTATCAGGAGGATTGCCGACCGTCCACGCCAGTCTCGGGTCAAAGTGACCCTTGACCACCTGTTGCGTGAATTCGTGCTCGCAGCCAAGATATCTCTTGAGCTGCCTTGGTTCCTCCATTTTGATGACCTTCGAGATCAGCGCCCATCCTTCTGCGATATTCTTCGCCGGCCCACTCATCTTGAAGTCATCCACGTACACGACAAGGAAGAGGTCGAGCTCCTCATGCCTAAACACGCTGGCCCAATCCTTCACCTTGACGTATCCGACTTTCTTCAGCATTGCCTCGCAGTGCTGTTCCCAAAAGGTACCAGCGTCCGGATGTCCATATAGTGCGAGCACGAGGACAACGACTGGGTCCTTATACCTGGGATTTCCGCTGCTGTCGAACCACTCAGGTGGCCACTGGTCACGAGGAATCCTCACCCAAGTCTTCTTTCCCTTCAAGCGGGCCTGAGTGTACGCAGACTCCCCATCACTCACTTCCAGAAGATTCCCTGGGAGTAACCCGTGAGCATCACCCATCTTACCCGCCGCCATAGTGGCGGGGCAGGAGGTGTTCTCGGAGAACAAGGCCCAATGCCCGATCTCATCACGGACGAAACATCCCTCGAACACGACTCGCCCTTTGTATTTGCGATTCGGATCGTCTTCCGGCAGCTCGTGATTCTTCTCGACGCAGATGTCGAAAATCCTACCAACATGGATCTTCTCCCCTTCCTTACGTGCCTTGGCCGCAACATCATGCCATTCTTGGACAGTCGACAAGTCCCAGCATCCTTGCGATGTTAACTTGTCCCACTCCTTCTGAAGAGCGGCCTTAGCCTTGGCATTTCCAGCTTGTTCCTTCTTGTTTACTGGCCTAGCGACACAAGCGTACAAGGGAGGAAAGACACCCGAGCTCTTTGGCCGATGAGAGAGGGATATCTCCCCCCTGGGCATAGAGAACTCAAAGGTCTTTCCATCAGATCCAATCGTAGGAGCGGCAGCAGCTATACCAGTGCTTCCGAAACCAGCGGATCCCCGATCGGTTCCCCGCTTGGCTTTCCTGGGAACGATGGACGCGTCAATGAGCATAACGCGCTCCAATACGATCTGCGCAACACGGTCCCCAGGATTCACGATGAAGTCCTCATCCCCATGATTGAAGAGGATGACCTTAACTTCCCCGTCGTAGTCGGGATCAATGACCCCACCGCCTACTGCGATCCTGTTCTTCACGGCTAGTCCTGAATACACGCTCCCTCCGAGGCATAGGTATCCAAACCCGCACTCCCCGAAGTAGCCCGCGTCGGGATCTTGGCAGTCTCGCTGTTAAGACTAACGTGCAAGGTATTCGGCTTCTTCTTCCATCGCTGTTCAACAGGGTCAACTTCGACCGGCATTGCACTCGCGACCTTCTTGAACGTGCCATCTGGATACCACGCCCTAACGATAGCCTCGCACATTTCACTTGGATAGAGGGCAGTAGTCGGGGTAACCGATCCCTCAATGCGTGCATGAAGGTATCCCTTCTCGTGCTTGCACTTCCGACCTGACAGCTCATCAATGAGCTCCTTGGAGGTCGTCGCAACCTTCCACTGCTTCCTGATCGGCATACCGTCCTTATCCTGCATACCGAAGTCACAGCCGTCAAAATCTACGGTCTCGACATCAGGATCAGCAAGAAATCTCTGCATGAACGGTTGCTTCCACCCAAGACAGTGTCTAGGCCATTCAAATGCAACCTTGCCCCCTCCTCGCCTAACGGCTCGGGAGGCCCGCAGGAATGCTGCAAACATCACCTGAGAGTTTCTTCTTAGATCATTCAGGTGGGATGCAAATTCAGCGCCGTGGATTGAAAGGTTAACGTACTGCCATGTACTCCACGGTCCACACGGAATTGACGCCCAGAGATCACACCCAGGATTATCCTCGATGATCGCAATGAGCCGACTAACGTCCTTGGCCTTGGTGATGTCAAATGAGCCAATGTGAACGCGAATTGCCTCGCCTCCACACTCCATCATCACTGCGGATAGACGTGAGTCAGGTTCACACGCAAACTCGATGAGGAGCCTACGGCCGGGCGCTGGAGCGGCCGGGTCCCTATCGGGATGTTCTCGGCGTCGTTCTTCCCTTAGGGATAATTCCCGTTCGGTTTGAACATATATCTCCCGCGATCGGGCAGACATCTGTCTCCAACTGTCGGCGTCGATTGAGTTAGGCTTTCCTGTGCCGGCGTATGGCCGCTCACGCCTATCGGCAGATTGGCCATAGTCGATCTTGTCTCCGTGCAGTTTGTGACTCTTCTTTGAATCTCCGGCATGCTTCGCTCCTTCTTCCTTTGGCTTGAACCTACCATGGGGAGCGCATCCCTTATCGAAAAGGATGGTCACACCAGTCCAAAAACCACGCGTGAAGTGCCGATGGTTAGGAGCATCGTGGTGACGATCGTCCCTTATCCAATTTCCAACGGCATCAAGCCCCCGCATGTGAGTGACCCTAACGGTGTCAAGCTCCTCATGCGAAGGACCACCAGGAGGAAGGTCCTCGTTTGTTGCTCCGAAGAACTTCTTCCGCACCTCAACGTGGATACGATACCAGGCACTGTCCTCGTCGTGCCGCTCCCAGTAATCTGAGATGCATGCGTCACCACCTCCTTGGACAGCCTTGCTCTGATTGGCCCCATCGGATTTGGAAGAGCTATCGCCCCCCTCGTCCTGTCGGTCATCGTCATCATCATCATCAGGATCATCAAATCGACCTTCATCAAAGTCGAATTCATCCCTGATCTTCCTACTCGGCTTAAGGTCGGCCCTTCGGTCAGCTATCGCCTCCCGAATGGTCCGGGTCCTAGCATCATAGGATGCCAACATCGGGAACACGTAGGGCTCCTCAGGGTTCTTCCAGATGCGCTTGACCTGGTGTATACTTGGCTTCCTGAGACCCCTTTGGATGTGCTCGAGATCAGCAACGAGATAGTCGCCCTTCCACAGGCCCCCTGGTTCTAACCGATAGCCCAGAAATAGGCCTGGCTTGGACGATGGGGCGAACTTTGGATCTTCCTCTATCTTGATGAAGTCCCGCTCTTTCTTCTCGGCGGGCAGGGCAGTGGTGACACTTGTCTCTTCAACCTCTACCTCATCAATGGGAACAAAGTCCGGTTCGTCGTTGCACTCGGGTTCGTACTCCTCGTTCTCATAGATCTCGGCCTCATCCTCATCGATCTGATCAAAATCACAGTCGAAATGAGTTTCTCCAGTCCATTCGTGGTTACCTCCACGGTCGTTTTCGGCCTGGAGCCAGTTTTCGTCAACAACGAATTCGGTCGATCCGTCCAGATAGTTGAGGACTGTGCTCCGCCTCCTGCCAAGGTCTTTGATCTTGACTGGACAGCTCGTCCCTATCGGGATAAAGAGCTCGGTTCGCGCTTCAACGTGGACGCGAGTGAGAACCTTCTCGTCTTCATTTGCGATCCAGTGGTCTCCTCCTTCATCAACGTCCTCTGAGTCGATCTTTCCAGCGTGTCTGAAGTCGTTTTGGGCGTTTTGAACCCCCCCCCTTTCTATCCCTGCGAATTTTGGGAGCAATGGGGTAGAAGTCGACCAGACAACCAAACGGCAGAATGACTCCGCTGAAGTTCCCGTCACCGTGGCGTCGCATCCACGGTGATCCCTCACCGCGATTTTCAATATTCCTTGCCATGGAGAAATGCCTAACGGCAAATGGCCACCATCGAGGTTCAAATCCGGCTTGACGCAGGAGCACACGTGCCCCATGGAGGACAAGCTTGACCTTATTCTCGATCAGGCCGTTGGTCTTGGGCATGCCCGGCGTGGAAAGTCGGTGCAATGCACCAAGTGTAGTGACAGCATTCTTCAGCTCTGGGGCCTGGTCGCTGTACACTAACTTCAGAGTTTGCCCCCCTGCAAACCTGCGAAATGCCTCCAGCGTATTGCTACGGGATCTGGATTGCACAGGGAGAGCCTCGAGGTAATCAGTAGCGAGGTCATAGAACACTATCGCGTCTGCCTCGCCATGAAAGCCTCGATCCTTCAGTCCTCTCAACACCATTGTGTCAGCGGTGGTTAGGTCCCCGAAGCTCACCACGTCATGCGCGGCAGCACCACCTTTGCGGCGAAGCTTGACATTCTCCATTTTCGCTCGCTGACAGTGCGAGCAA
Source organism: Effrenium voratum (assembly GCA_963377175.1). Classification (NCBI taxonomy): domain Eukaryota; class Dinophyceae; order Suessiales; family Symbiodiniaceae; genus Effrenium; species Effrenium voratum. The sequence goes on along the minus strand of CAUJNA010000313.1, from coordinate 298,712 downwards.
TAGGGGTTCTTCGGGAGATGCGTGAGCATATGACGGAGCGTCTTAGCATCCGCCCTCCACTCAGCCTCTGTGCGTAGCCCGGAGAGAAAGTTTATCTCGACAATGTCACCATCGTCCCCTTCCCCTGAGCCAGGAAAAGGTGGTGAGTGGCGATCGCCCTGGGTGCAGGATCAAAAAATAATTATTTACGGGATCAAAAAGAAATTATTGACACCCGGATCAAAAACAAATTATTTACAGGATCAAAAACAAATTATCTGGCCTGGGGGTGCAAAAACGATGTAATTTACATCATTTTCGGGCAACAGCGCGCGCATTTTACGGCTCCAGCTGTAAAATGGACACTTTCCAATACAAGCGCAGTACGCGAAGGTCACTTTGGCAGCTCCAGTTCGAAAATCACAACTTTTCAGATACAAGCGCAGTTCTATCAACGAATCTAGCATCGGTTAAATGCCTGTAGGGTTGGCTTAAGGTTGTGTAGGGTTAATGTAGGTTGGGTTTCGGATGGGTTTGGGGTGGGTTCAGGCTTGGTTTAGGGACGGTTTAGGGTTTGTTTGCGGTGGGTGGATTTAGGTTGGTTTAGGGTAGGTTTAGGCGTTGGTTTGCGGGTTTAGGGTGGGTTTAGGGTTGCTTTAGGGTGGGTTTAGGGTGGGTTTAGGGGTGGCTTAGGGTTGGCCTGGGAATGGTTTAGGGTTGGGTTAAGGGATGGTTTAGGCTAAGTTTACGGTAGTTTAGGGTAAGTGTAGGGTAGGGTTAGGGCAGGTTTAGGGTTGGTTTAGGCTGGGAGGGTTTGGGGTTGGCTTAGGTTGGTTTAGGGTTGGTTTAGGTTGGGTTTAGGGCGGTTCTAGGTTGGCCTCGGGTAGGTTTAGGGTGGGTTTAGGGTGGGTGGGTTTAGGGCTGGTTTAGAGTTTAGGGTCGGTTGAAGGTCAGTAGGGTTGGTTTAGGGTTGGTTTAGGGTGGGTTTAGGGTTGGATGAGGTTTGGTTAGGGTTGCTTTCGGGTTGGTTTGGCTGGGCTAAGGCTTGGTTTAGGGTGGGTTTAGGTTTGGTTTGGGGCTTGAAAGTTGTTTATGGTTTTTAAGGAAAATTTAGGGTAGGTCTCGGGCAGGTTTAGGGCGGGTTTAGGGTTGGCTTAGGTTGGTTTTGGGTCTGTTTAGTGTAGTTTTCGGGTGGGCTTAGGCTGGGTTTAGTGCCGGTTTACGTGGCTTAGGGTTGGTTTAGGGTTGGGTTAAGGGATGGTTTAGGCTAAGTTTACGGTGGTTTAGGGTAAGTGTAGGGTAGGGTTAGGGCAGGTTTAGGGTTGGTTTAGGGTTGGTTTAGGCTGGGCTTAGGGTTGGCTTAAGGTTGTGTAGGGTTGGTTTCAAGGTTGGTTTAGGGTTAATTTTGGTTGGGTTTCGGGTAGGTTTGGGGGTGGCTTAGGTTGGTTTAGGGTTGGTTTTGGATTGGTTTAGGGTGGGTTTAGGTTTAGTTTAGGGTCTGTTTAGGGTGGGGTTTAGGGTGGGTTTAGGGAGGGTTTTGGGTTTGTTTGCGGTGGGTGGATTTTGGTTGGTTTAGGGTAGGTTTAGGTTGGGTTTAGGGTGGTTTTAGGTTGGCTTCGGGTAGGTGTAGGGTTGGTTTGCGGGTTTAGGGTGAGTTTAGGGTTTCTTTCGGGTTGGGTTAAGGGTTGGTTTAGGCTGGGTTTAGGGTTGGCTTAAGGTTGTGTAGGGTTGGTTTCAAGGTTGGTTTAGGGTTAATTTTGGTTGGGTTTCGGGTGGGTTTGGAGTTTCGGGTGGGTTTGGGGTTGGTTTAGGATTGGTTTAGGGTGGGTTTAGGTTTAGTTTAGGGTCTGTTTAGGGTGGGTTTAGGGTGGGTTTAGGGAGGGTGTTGGGTTTGTTTGCGGTGGGTGGATTTCGGTTGGTTTAGGGTAGGTTTAGGTTGGGTTTAGGGTGGTTTTAGGTTGGCGTAGGGTAGGTTTAGGGTAGGTTTAGGGTGGGTTTAGGATTGGTTTAGGCGGGTTTAGGGTTAAGGTGAGTGTAGTTTGGCTTAGGGTCGGTTTCGGGTAGGAGAGCAGGCCAGGAGACCAGCAGACCAGGAGACCAAGAGACCAGGAGACCAGGAGACCAGGAGAGCAGGAGACCAGGAGACCAAGGACCAGGAGACAAGACACAGGAGACCAGAGGAGACCAGGAGACCAGGCGACCAGGAGACACGGGGACAGGACACCAGAAGACCAGGGACCAGGACCAGCAGGAGACATGGGGACCAGGAGACCAAGGACCAGGAGACCAGGAGACCAGGAGAGCAGGGGACCGGAGACTAGGTCTCAATAATTTGTTTTTGATCCCCCAAATAATTTTTTGTTGATCCCCAAAATAATTATTTTTTGATGCTCATCCCGGCCTCATCCTCATCGATCTGATCAAAATCACAGTCGAAATGAGTTTCTCCAGTCCATTCGTGGTTACCTCCACGGTCGTTTTCGGCCTGGAGCCAGTCTTCGTCAACAACGAATTCGGTCGATCCGTCCAGATAGTTGAGGACTGTGCTCCGCCTCCTGCCAAGGTCTTTGATCTTGACTGGACAGCTCGTCCCTATCGGGATAAAGAGCTCGGTTCGCGCTTCAACGTGGACGCGAGTGAGAACCTTCTCGTCTTCATTTGCGATCCAGTGGTCTCCTCCTTCATCAACGTCCTCTGAGTCGATCTTTCCAGCATGTCTGAAGTCGTTTTGGGCGTTTTGAACCCCCCCCTTTCTATCCCTGCGAATCTTGGGAGCAATGGGGTAGAAGTCGACCAGACAACCAAACGGCAGAATGACTCCGCTGAAGTTCCCGTCACCGTGGCGTCGCATCCACGGTGATCCCTCACCGCGATTTTCAATATTCCTTGCCATGGAAAAATGCCTAACGGCAAATGGCCACCATCGAGGTTCAAATCCAGCTTGACGCAGGAGCACACGTGCCCCATGGAGAACAAGCTTGACCTTATTCTCGATCAGGCCGTTGGTCTTGGGCATGCCCGGCGTGGAAAGCCGGTGCAATGCTCCAAGCGTAGTGACAGCATTCTTCAGCTCTGGGGCCTGGTCGCTGTACACTAACTTCAGAGTTTGCCCCCCTGCAAACCTGCGAAATGCCTCCAGCGTATTGCTACGGGATCTGGATTGCACAGGGAGAACCTCGAGGTAATCAGTAGCGAGGTCATAGAACACTATCGCGTCTGCCTCGCCATGAAAGCCTCGATCCTTCAGTCCTCTCAACACCATTGTGTCAGCGGTGGTTAGGTCCCCGAAGCTCACCACGTCATGCGCGGCAGCACCACCTTTGCGGCGAAGCTTGACATTCTCCATTTTCGCTCGCTGACAGTGCGGGCAATAGGGGTTCTTCGGGAGATGCGTGAGCATATGACGGAGCGTCTTAGCATCCGCCCTCCACTCAGCCTCTGTGCGTAGCCCGGAGAGAAAGTTTATCTCGACAATGTCACCATCGTCCCCTTCCCCTGAGCCAGGAAAAGGTGGTGAGTGGCGATCGCCCTCACCCCCCTGTTCTGCCTTTCCGGGAAGAGCAACGGTCTCGCACTTGACCTGAAACCATGTCTCACCCGTCCAAGGAACATCAGCTGCTATCGCATGCTGATCTCTTTCGGACAACTCCCACAGATTGTCGACCAGCACCTCATGGGTAACCCCATTTCGGTGAACGATCGTTTTCCTGTAGTTGTCCAATTCATCGACCCTAACGGGACAATCATCACCAGTCGGCACAAACTTCGCCTTTCGCGGAAGCCGGTGCTCCTTCACAACATGGCCCGACCGCTCCGTGCGCCAGGTGTCTTGTAGCTCACTCTTGACCGTTAGTTCAGACCTACACGGCGGAACCTCGCTGGCTTCAAGCCCTTGATACGCCGCGCCGGGGGCAGGCGTAGCAGGAAGTGGTTCAGCATCATCAAGAGTGGGAGAAACGAACTGAGTGTCACCATGAGGAAGGTACGGCACGTTGTTGATGACATCCAACGTCACCGTGCGGCCCGAAGGACACGTGAGAGTAGGCTTGCAGCCTGCAGTCCATACAAACGAGTACCCCATATCCATACAGCGCTTTCCAACGGATATGATGGATGGAGTGGACTCAAGGACGTGTGCCTCAATCACCTCGTCCAGGTTGCCGACGTCAGCATCAACACGACCAGCGGTGCGAGTCGCTCCGTTCGCGGTGTGCAGCGCGTGAGTGTGTCCGCCTTTGGCAATTAGGGCCCTATCGGGTCCTTTCAAGTCACCAAGACCTACCAGATCCATTGGGCAACCAGTATCTACCAGCCACCTCACCCCGCCGTAACCAACGGGTGCAGCAACCTTCTGAGTGTACTTCGGCTTTCGAACAACGCGATGTCCCCGCACATCTCCAGGATTGGTGTCGATGTCTTCGTCGTTGTCTAAGAGCACTTGGGCGTGAACAGCCGCAGCTCTTATCAGAGCACTTTGAACCTCCCTAGCAATTTTCTTGCGAGAAGGGAACTTGATCGCATTGGGATGGCCGTATCCAGCCTCTCGACAGCGATTCACGACTCTGCCCGTATTGTCATTCTCAATTGAGACAACAAACACATCAGGGAGATCGGGGATCTGGACTCCCAGAGGTTCCCTATCGGGACCCTTCGGGAAGTACTTGTTCCTCCAGGACAGCACAACCTCCGCATCATCGCAGTACCAAAGAGTCGTCTTGGTATCACTTCGCCTAGGGAGTCTCCTGAACAAGGACCCTCGGCGATCACCGAAGTTCACCCCGATATCCTCGATCACGGTCCCATTTGCGTCAACGGTCCGTCTCCAAACGACTTGGTCCCATTTAGGACCTCCACCAGTAGTACCGGAGAAGAACAACGCGCCTCGCTCGCTTTTCTCCCAACTGCTAACGCAAGGAGGGAGGCAACCCGGTGCAGACCCACCGGTAGCTGGGGCAACAGCCCACATAGCTGGACACGCCACAACAACACGGTTGGCCTCAGGGTAACGGCCCGCCCCGCCTAAAAATCCGTCAACCCTTGAGCGGGGCTGTCCCTATCGGGAGGACTGGGCGTGGGCGACCTAGGGGTATCCCCCTCTTCATCCTCAACAACTTGACCAGCAGTAGTACGAGGCGTGATAGGCTTCGTACCCGGTGGTGGCTTCTGATGCAGGTACTTGCACGGCTGAGCTGTGCACTTGCCATACATCCAGTCGTAGCAGTATCCGAAGAACATAGGCTTGTCCCTAACGGGCCTATCACCAGTCCTCGGCGTAGAGGGTGCGGCAGGGTTCCTTGGGCTCTTATCGTGCTCGAACCTGCACTCCCGGCCATACTGGCACTTCCCGGTCTTCGTATACTCCCAGCATACCCGATCAGCAGGCCCAGCGGGGGACTGTCTTCTCGGTGACTTGGGAGACGGTGTGCGCTTGTCCCTCTGACTGCCTCTTCCAGGAGAAGCTCTGTCTCTCTGACTGCTTCTTCCGGGCGAAGATGATCTTGGCTTCCCGTCGGGTTTCCCATCCCTTCCGGACCTAACGGACCTTGAAGGGCTCGGGTCGCTTTTCCTCGCGAGTGGGTCGTATCTTCGAACAACCCCAGGAGCTCCAGGATGCCGATCCCTTTCACGAGAGTGCGAGCCCGACCGGGATCTTTGCTCATGAAAGGTCTGATACATCTGAAGCTTGTTCTGTCGCTTCTGCCATCGCTCAACACAGTCCTGACAAGCTTTATAGAGCCATGGAAAAGACCTAACGGTCTCATCGCGATCGTCCTCTTGATCCCATAGATGAGATTATCCCAGGTGCTCAGATAACTCCGGAGCCTAGCCTCGTCATCGGAGTGACCTGTCTGTCGACATTTGAGACTGGTCAACTCGGCAATCTTGAACGTCTGGTCATCCTCGACTCCAGTCTGCAGATGGTTCAGCAAGAGCTTCAAGATCTGCCTTCCCTTGATGCCCTGAGGAGGGGTCATGTTCTGAGCAGCCTCTGTTAAGCGATTCATCTTATCCCTAACGGCCCTCGTCTTGATGCAATCCCTGATAGCACTCGTGAAGTTGGAATCCAAGACCGGATACTTGCAGGGCCCTCCAAGAGCGTCATAGTCGAGCCTTTCAGTCTCTGAAATCCACGCTAACGCGTAATCAGAGTCAAAACTGAAAGCGTTCCTGACCCTCTCCTTAACCTCGGAAATCCATTCCCGAAGCTTATCAGCTGTCGGTTCAGGAGGCAACGTGATAGTGTTGCATTTGTGATGGTACCGATCCTTATCAGCAACGGTTGAAATCAGGGCCCCTATCGGGGTACATGACGTGATCCTGCAGCTCTCACACAGCCTAGCCGGTAACGGACAGCATATTTCACAAGCCCTCATTCCACAACCAACGCATGGGACCAAAGGAGGGCCGGTAACGGGGACCCTGAGGTTACACTTGGTGCACCTGTCTCGCCCGTCGTCTCCTCTGATTGTTTCAGGAAGAAGACCGCCATCCCCCGGCCTATCGGCACCACTTGCGCCATAGCCATGGCACTGACCCGCTCCAGGATTACTGGCATGCCCGATGCTTGCAGGGTAGCCTGGAGCAACATTGGGCTCACTAACGCCAGCACCAACGCCCTGACTGTAGACACCACCCCCAAAGGCTGGACCATAGAAACTCGAACCACACTGGTTGTTCCCTGCTCCATGAGAGTCAGCAGCACTACCATAGAACCCGGGTGCTCCACCAGGGTATCCCCCGGTAGGAGCCCCACTACTCGGGCCTCCAGGAGGTCCAGCGCAACCTTTGCCTCCGCCGGGATGCCCAGGTCCTGGTGGTGGAAATGGAGCATGTCCATGACCATCACTTCCGCCCCCACCTTGGCCGGATTGTCCGCCTTGCCCACCTCCTCCCCCAGGAGGAGGAGGAGGGGGGGGCGGTCCAGCTTCAGCGCGTTCATGCCGAATATTACAGCGCGCACATCGCTCGAGGCCATCACTGCCAAAATGACTGTGCACAGATGTGGTTCCCACACTCGGTGCAGGAATACATAGAGACCTCCTGGGCACTTTTACGACATGCCCAACATTTCATCTTCAAGAAGTGACAATTGCAACAGTCCCCATCGTCGCCCCGGCAAAGCCTGCAAAACTCACGATTGCACGTAACACACGAGAATTCAGCGTCCGGGTGCCTACGGTCGTTGGGATCATCGAGGGCACAGAAGCTGATCAGTTGCGATCTCATTGTCCTTAACAGATTCATGAACCTCGTGGGAAAGCAAATTGATCCTCTGATCCACGACTTCAGCCTGTTCATCGATGGCTTGCCTCACAATGGCCTTGCTGTCAGGAATAACTTCGCTGGCAAACCGTTGAACTATCATTCGCATCCTACCGGCATCAGATTGAGTCGCTCGCAACCTCAGTCGCCAAACGATTGACCCTGTCCTTCGTCTGCTGATTCTCGTCGCTCCACTCCTTTCGCATGGAACCCACCTGACCGTTCAGTAACCTGATTTGGTCAGCAAATATATGGAACGCTTTCGCGACTGAACTAGACACCTCACCCCTCTCGAGCATCTCCTGGATGTGTAAATCAAACACCTCGTTTGCCCTGGCGTCACCTGACTCACCGGAAGAATGGGACCTGCGTGCTGGAGGAGTCGATATCTCGATCCTCTCAGGAGCCCCACTAGCTTTAGCAAGTCTTCTGGGGTCGCCTACAGGACCTTCACCTATCCTGGATGGCCTGCTAGGGGTAGATCCCCTTCTCCGGCTATCGCCAGATCGGGGATCAATGTTGGATGCACGAGACTCGGGAGTAGAGTGAATGTGAACATCAGCAGGATCAGGCATCTCCTCATCCTGCGGAGTTGAACCCATTGGTGAGGGGCTAGCCCTCCTCGCCTTTGACCTATCGGTCTCAATGGCCAGGGGTGACGGCCTCTTCGCAGAAGCACTACGTTCCCTGGCGGTCGAGCCCCATTGAGGGGTGAACTCGTTGCTAGACCTTAGCGTTTCAAGGTCACTGGTATCTCGCCCTAACGGGCTAGCGATCGACGGACGATCTTCGATTCCGCGGCAGCCCGTTCAGTGATCCTCGGCGAACCAGTAACCCGGTTCGAGTTCTTGTCTCTCTGATGCAGCGGACCTCCAAATGTAATATTGGGAAAAGGGGGAACATTCGGGGTATCACCAATCACTGGGGGACCTATCGGTCCCTCCCGGTCATGGATGGCCTCCAATCCCCTAAGAACTTCCCGGCTATCCCTGGCTCTCTGTCTCTCGCTCCGGGCGTCCCTGTCAACATGAAGGTCCCTGGCAGCTCCACGAGAGAGGCTCCTGGGCCTCGCGGCAGCACGGATCCTAGCATTTCGGCGCGACTGATCCTCTTCTTCATCACGACGATCCGCAAATGCGGCATAATCTTCATCATTATCAAACTCAAATCCGGCAGCGACAGGGTTGGGCCTATCGGCATCAGACTCCTGCCTTGCGCTACTGCCCCAGCCTGCGGTTGATTTCAACAGAGCATCGTATCCGAAGCCTGTGAATTTCCTCTCCTCATTCTCATCAAACTGACCTGGATTTTGAGAACCAGTGGATCGACCCGAGATACCTCCCGGAGCCAAAACCATAGTCCCTGGTCCCTGCGGCCTGTCCTCAAACTCATCCGAGACCTGCGATTCACCTGGAACAAGAGATCTCGGGGGTCGGGTCGGCATGGCCTCCGGGTCGTCCGAATGAGGGCGGGCCATGTTCATCGCCATGCTGATGAAGTCGAACTGTCCGCGCCTGTGACCTGATTCAGAGCCGCTCCTATCGGAGCGAACCCTTCGTGTCTGCTCATCATCAGTGGCCTGACGGAAAATGCGATCGTCTCCATCGTCCGTGTACCTGCCACGGCTCCTGGGTGTGTCCCTACCGGGATCTTCACCCCTGCGATCCTGACCTGTCGAACCTGCTTCGAAATCCTCGTAGTCGTAGTCCGGTAGGTCCTCACCTGAGCGGAGGCCCCCTAGGATGGCCTCCTCATCCACGACGCTCCTTCGAGATCGTGGGGTCGACATAGAGCTTGTAGTTGATGGTCTCAAGCGCGTAGGAAAGTCCTACGGCTGATAACCTGTGATTCGGGCACGAGCCTGTGCCCAGGCAATGGGTAAGTTGGGGTAAACAAGCCACAAAAGAAAGGTTCCCCAAAAGCAAACCAATCCCCGGTCCCAAAGATCAGGGTTTCCCACACACCAGAGAACAACAACCAAAAGGGAAATACCAAAACAAGTAAACAAGTACCCGCAACCTTGATCGACGATGAACCGCACGGGCGGACCCCACCAATCTGCCCCGGGCCGATGTCTCTTTCTCCACCGACACGAAGGTGATCGACGCGGGGACCCGGCGACGCTCATCCGAGGCGCGACGGACCCGCAAACTTGAGCCAAAATGGCACCGGATAGTTGCTATCGCAACATGCCGGTAGTCACCTGAAATGCATGGCTAATCACAAGAGCAAACCCCGCGTGCTTCCTACCAGGAGATGCTTGTGTCTTCCCCTCCTTTTAGTGATACCCCTTTTGGCTAAGAGGGAAACCAAATGGACACCGCCTACTTTGCAGGTTCCCCATTTGGAGTCCGCTTTCCAATGCAAGTGCACCAGCTCGGGTTTTGGAAGACCACCATCTTGCAACAGGGCCCTGTCCACTTCCATGACTGGAAAGATAAACCAGACATCGACTGTGCGCTCTCCAGAAACACAGCTGGGGTCCTCGCCATGTGAGTTGCGGGTCCGGGCGGTTCCGAGGACCACTCAGGCCCGAAGCTTTCACCAGTGAGTCTCTCCCATCAACATCCCACATGGGACCTACCCATGGATTCTTATCCGAAATGGACTTCCCTCCCTCATTTCTATGGAACCTACCCTATGGAAGATTGTGAGGGGGACATGTTCACCGTTTCCCATGGCATGGGCCTCTGGGCCCTAGCTCGAAGCTCCTGGTTTCCAACCAGCTTTTTGAACACCAGTTGACCTTTGCCTTGGGAACAACAAAAACATGCGGGAGCGTCGCTCCCTCACTCAAAGGCCGACAGGGGCTGTTTCAGTGGCTGTTCCCCAGGCGCCGCTTCAACTGTCCCATGGAAGATTCTAAACAAGGCCACAAGGAAGGGGTCTTGAGCTGCAGTCTCAGAACATTGCAGTTGGGCCCCAATAAACTCGAGCATTTGGGGGTTCAGAGTTTGGGCGCGACCCCACACTCTAATTCTTGCAAAATCACAGAAACAACCTTTAAGTCCTTTGAGGGGTTCCTCCTTCACCACAAAAAAAATGGCAAACTCTGGCAAATTTGCGGGTTCCCTGGTCCCCTGACTTGCGTTTCAGGGCATCCACCGGGCGTCATCCCGCTATGAACGACACAAATTCAGCCGCCAAGGGGCTGGATCAGCGTGAGCATGGTGAGCCGGAGGCTGCCAAAGCTTGAGGAGACGATCCTGAGACCGTGGGTGGCTAAAACGGCTCATACTACTGACTAGTAGTCAGGGCTGTGGGAAATGGAATCTTCTGTGATACAACAAAAGGATCTCCCAAAGACTACCACCCCCATTTAAACAGGGGATTCCCAAAAGTATCACAGAAGTGGGGATAAACCCCTTGATCCCACAACCCTGCTATTAATCAACCTAGAGCTGGCCTACCAGGTCCAACCAGATAATGTTGACCCCAAATTCATCAACCCCATAGGGGTGGCTTTGGCCCCTCCAGGAGTGGTCTGATTCCGAAACCCAGACACGGACACCCTCCGTTCATACGGGGTCAACCATAGGTGGCCTTTTGAAAAAATAGATGGCCCTGGTAAGTGGAATAAACCCCATCTACGCCAGGAATCGCCCTCCATTTTTTGAAGCAAACCAACCAAAAAGGACACCTACGGGGCCAACATCCGCCGGGCACCAACGAGCCACTGGCACCGAGCGCCGAGGCGCGAGGCGACCGCAGCGTTGGACGCCAGCGTCGTGTCCTTGGAGATCACCTCGACACCTGCGGAGTGAAGAGACGGGCCACGGGAAAAAATGCGTCAGGGAAAACAAGGAAAAGCTGTGCCAAAAAGCTGGTCCACGGGTGAACGGCGAACTGTTACCAAGACCAACCAGTTTGTTTGTAATATACAGATATATATATATATATATAGACAGATGTGTATATATATATATATATGTATATATACACACATATTTCAATAAAAAAGAAGAAACACACCCACAAATCACAACAAGAAATGGGGGGGAGGGTCCCGAGTCATTCCTCCCGCCGCACATTATGTGTCAGCACGTATTTTTGAACTCCGGCGCAGCGTGTAGCCTCTCCAACTAGAATGACAGAATGACCTGGATCACCATGTGTGTCTTTAAGGGAACCCCCCCCCAAAAAATAAGGACCTCGGTTTTCCTCGTGGTTTCTTTTTAAAGCCACAAACCATGACATCCTTCCAAAACGACGTCCCCCCCCCCCCAATTCGACCTGTGGGGGGCCTCATGCCTCGAGCGCCTCGAGCGCCTCATGCCGAGTGGCCGATGCATGCGGCGATGTACAGCGCCAAGACCAGCAGCGAGAAGGTCGCGATCAGCACCTCGTCTTCCACTTGCTTCAGTCCGCCCCCTGGGGAAAAATGAAAAAACAACCTCCAGGAAAGGAAATCGTTTCCCTTTAAAACCAGCAAGGAAAAAACAAAAACAAAAACAAATGTTCATTTCAGCAAATGGATGTCATGGCATTCACGTCAGCACCTCGTGGCTCTCACCAAAGATGAGGAAAAGTCGAAGGGTTGGGTTGATTCCAACCATTCCTTTCAACCGTTCTGAAGTTCTTTTCTCAACCAGAAAACTTATTTCCCTTGGCTTCCGGAGGTTTTCTGAAAAGAATTGGGGAAGGCAGCCCTAGAAAAAGCAATTTACCCTCCCACCCTTTTCACATGGAAGCGTTCAACGTTTCGGGGGGTTCTGGTTTGGACCATTTTCCGATATTGGGACACCCTGTCAGGTTGCATGATAATTGGTAGGAGGGTATCTCATTCATTCGCGGGGTGCAAACTATTTCTCTCAACACGGGTCAACTTGTCCACTTGCAACATGTGGCCAACAGCCATGTTTAGGAGCCGTGAGTTGTGGTCCACTTGCATGATCGATTCAAAGAGGATAGCTCAGTGTCTGCGCAAGCATGGCCTTTGTGAATATGGTCAAACCACAGCCCCCCAATCCTAAAAACAACTTGGAGAGCTGCCTTCTCTTGCAAATAAACTTGGGAAGCATGTTTTTTTCTGGCTCCCATGTTTGAGGTAGGTTTAGGAAACAACAACAGGAACACCCTCCGCTTTTCCGATCCAACTCCCGAGTTTCACACACACAAACACAAACACAAACATAAACACAAACACAAACACAAGAACTGAGCTTCGTACCTGCCCAGATTGCAGCAGCCCACGCAAGAGATACCACACGATCCTGCGGATGTTCGGCGCGTGAATATCACAGCTTGGACCCTGGACCAGCGGCCAACAAAACCATGGCCCGAGGGCGGCTTCCCGTTGATTCCGCTTCAAAAAACAATCCGAAAAAGGATCACCTCAAAAGGATCAACCCAATCTCTTCCACCAACCCATGGAGATAACTTTTTTTGGGAAAGATCCACGATTTGTCCACCATGATTCCGGTGTCGACAGGCACACAAACAAAAGACCACACCTCAAGTGCTGGACAAGCGGATGCGTCCTGATGCGCTTGATGCTTTGCAAGGAACGACCTCGGCATTGCACATCAGCCGCCAATCTCACAATCCCAAGTTTCAAAAACCCACTCCGGGGTTCTGAATCCAAACAGGAAAAGAAGTTCGAAGCGCGTTCAGACCGCACGGCTTCCTTTCTGTCAACCTAGGCGTGGACACATTGGCGCGAAGCAAAGGGAAAGTGGGACCCAAGATGCTGCGAAGAGCACTCCATTGATCTGAGTGGCCCAGTCGCAGCAGTCTGACACCACGGACGAAGAGGATACCGTTGAAACCATCTGCGCTGTAGAGGATCAGGGTTGCGATGCTGCCGATCACCACGAGCCTGCGATGCAGCTTCGCTTTCATTCCCATGAACAACCGTGACCTGACAAGAAACACACATTGACTAATGATAAAGGCAACAACCAAGAGCCTAAGGCTTGCAAGCTCAACTAGACACTTCATGGTTCTTTGAACCCGGGTCACAAATCCCTCCAACGGCTAAAAGCCTGAAAATCCATGCGTGTAGCAGTCACTTCATTTTGGAGTTTCCCCAAGGGCTATAGAAAGTGGCAACCTGAACCAAAACCCATTTTCACATGATCGCTTGTGAGGTCCATTGGTCCTTGCAGTTACTCTGTGGCTGGAATTGAGAATGTTCACTTCGGATTCATCAACCTTTTCAACTACCAGAAGCAAGAGAGAGCATCATGCGCAGCATCATGCGCACCGTCAGGTCAGCATCATGCACGGCATAATGTGCAACATCGTGCGCAGCATCATGCGCAGCATCATGCGCAACATCACACGAAGTCTCCCGCAGCTTCACGCATCAGTTCACAGCATCGCGCACAAAAGAAGTTGACGTAATAGATTGTCAATCGTGATGCTAAGCTTGCTCACGAACACTTGCCCAAGCTACTCTGGAGCAGGGACATTGACGTGCTTGCGTTTTGTTGCTCAGCAGGTGGGGGAGGTGTCAGAGTTTATCTAATGTGTTTCTGTGCTTCCGGGCCAAGTTAAATCCAATACTATGTGGGGTCTCTTGCCGGGATAATGTTGAGATCAGCTCCTGTGTGCCTGGGTTGTCAATGGAACCCTGCTGTCGAACAATGGGACACCCCAGCTTGGTTGGTTCAATGACAGTTTGCAGCAAACATCGCCAAAGCCGACACCGCGCTTGCTTCCCTACAAATACTTTGTGTTGTTGTCTTTTTCCCCCGTGGAATTCAACCTACCCACCATCTTTGCACACCATCTGCAGCAAACCACGGCTTTTGCTCGTACCGCGCAAGCGACTATGGACGGAGCGCTGCCAGTTGCGGCCAGGCCGCAGGTCGAGCACAAACCAGGGGTCCATGAGATTCGCCTTCAACCCCCGCGCAGCCAAGCGCAACACGAGCTCCTGACGTCCGCGACGCGGATGCGACCACGTGGACGCACACGGGTCAGGTTTTGGAGGGGTGGTCAAAAACAAGTTGTCCGGTTTGAACCTTGTTGTTGTTGCAGGGGTTTTGGTTTTTGAGGTCGTTTCATGAACATCTCCGGTCTTTCGAGGGTTGTCAGGGTTGCTCATAGTGGGCATGGCTGGTGCCTGCGGTTGCAAATAAGCATGCGCAGTGGTAAAACCAAGTATTCCTAGGAGCTGTGCTTTGCGTTGCCGCTTGGGCAGCGAATGACGTGTTACAACTTCAGCACCAGGGATTTGGTGCGGCAACTTTGAAGCAGCAAATCAACATGGCGTAGAACCGCTTGCTGGCAAGCTATTCTTGAACACAAGACATCTGCTTCAAAGCTGGGCCTGTCTCAAATAGGAGAACCCTTCTTAGATGTTTCTTAGGGGAACCAACAATATATTTTAAGCACCTTGAGGTGAAACACCAAACTCGCTTATACAACAAATACACTTAGCGACCTAGATCCATGACGTAGCTGACTGTGTTCCAAACACCCAGAGCCTCCAGGTAGGCTCCGTGTTTCGTGCTCTGCGAGCCGGAGTACGACACCAGCTATTATCAACATGGCCGACCCAAAACCATGTAAAGAGAATAAAAAGGGCGGGTGTTCTTGTTGTGCAAAACATATGGCTGGGACGATCCCTAATCCTACCCGGGTTTTGATTGTGCGCACATGTTCCGGGCAAGGTTCAGGAGTAAAAGTCCGAAAGCACAGCGTGTCACTCGGCGAAACCTCGTGTTCTGACAGCTATCACAAATATGGCAGCCGTTGCTTCGCTTCGGTTTGAAACCCATCCGACAGAGGTACACGCCTTATTTTCATTTCTCGATGTTCTGGTCCTCTCTCATAGGTGTCCTAGGTCAGTTTGGTTGAACATAGATTCCACTGGTTTCAGCCTGGTTTGAGTTTGAGTGCCACCTTTTCAACCATAGAAGCCACCTATCTTCGGCTATATCATTTCAGAACCTGAAATAAGGTTCGGATCTCCGGGAAGAACATGGCCAGCCTTTCCCTTGCGGATGGATGACACCTATCCCAGCCTGTGCATGCTCCGATGCGCCAAACTCGCAGGCTCACAGGTCCACCCTTGCCCACATCTGCAAGAACCCCCCGAACTCCCCCCCAAAAAACACACACACACACACACACACAAAACGCCCTGAACCCCCCGAAAACCCCAACCCGCTCCGCGATGTAGAAGATCAGGAAGCAGACTTCAACACTGGCGGGCCAGGGGTCTGGCGCTGCGGATCGCGGGGATTTTCCGCAGGCTCCGGTCTAGTGCCCATATGGGCTCCAAGCCCAGCCCCCTCCCCCCAAAAAAAAGCAATATTATCCCACCAATTAACATGAAACATGAATGAATGAGATACCCTCTCACTCACCAATTAATATGGAAGTGCAAAAAGGCCCTTTCCGAGAGGACAGCAATCTTTCTGCAGGGGTCTTTGCACTTCCATGTTAGCTGGTGGGAGGGTACCCTCCCACCAATTAACATGGAACCTGACCTTCGGGACCCGGTCCCTTTAGAAGCTTACATGTGAATTGGTGGGAGGGTAATAGAAACAATAGGAACAATGACTAAAAGCAAGCAGCACAATCATGTCTGATTGGTACAATTCTTTGGTTGCATGAGTTCAATATGCTGTGCCTGTTGTTTGTTTAGACAATCCTCGCAATGGACAAAAAGTCAGGTGGTTGCCGCCCAAAACCCAAGTTCTCCAGGGGGCTAAGCCCCTTTGAGCTTTGGGGGTCACTGGTAGATCCGAAATTGAGGAAAAATCCCATCCCCTTATCTAGGTCCTCCCGTAGAGAGGTTCGAATAAGGGTACTTCTTTTTTTCTGTAGTCTATTTTAGTAGGGGAACCCTCCCCCCAAAAAAAGGGTAAAAGGGCAGGGGGACCTAGTTGTGGCTTTCCTTGGCTTCCCGTTACACCACTCAGCACCCATGAAACGTTTCTCGGGTATACCAGCGGAACCCTTGGTAACTCTAGATGCTTCTATTTCATCATGGGTAGTTCTACAAATCGCATGTTGGAAAAGCAGATATACAGTGAAGTCTCCTTGAAGCCTTCCGGGTGCTGCCTAAAGGTGAACCCTAGGCAGCCCTCTTCAGAAGTCTGATTGGGAGCTATGTGGGGCCTGGAATTTATGGACCAACATCAAATTGCAGAGCCAAACAACTATAACAGCCGATTGGTTGATTTACTGTGGGCAACATTCCGCAGGACAAGAGCGGTTGACAAAAAACGCTGCTCAACATGCAGGCTTGGATTAGATTGTACACGGGTGTTTCTCAAATATAAGAATCGGTCCCCTAAAATGGCAAGGTGTCCGGGTTTCCCTGCAATACAAGCCCAATCTGGGGGGCTTTTCCACCATTTTGAGCAACTCCCACACACGAGCACAGTCTCTTGGTCTCTTCGGCGCCTTTTGGCTGTGGCAACAGCGAGTGCTCGAGCTCCTCGGTGCGATGTCTGAACTCGAAGTCACATCTCGCCGATTGAAAACCCTGGCCCAGGGGTTTAGACCAAAGCCTTCTGGCCTTGGCCCAGGGCTCCCAGCCCTGGCCCAGGGCTTGGCATTGAGCAAGAACTAGAGCCGGGTTTTCCAACGCCTGGCATCGAAAAGGGCTCCGGAAGGTTGAGGCGCGCCAAAAATGGACGGCCAGCGGCCAGCTACTCAGTTCTAAGCTCAGGGAAGCGGCAAAGCCCTGCACCACCAGGTTCGCCCAAATCACGATGCCTCGGATTCCACATACATACATATATATATATATACATATATATATATATATATGTATGTGCACATGTATGTGCACATGTATACATGTATATGTGCACATGTATGTGCACATGTATGTGCACATGTATGTGCCCATGTATACATATATATGTGCACATGTATGTGCACATGTATGTGCCCATGTATACATATATATGTGCACATGTATGTGCACATGCATGTATGTATGTATGTATGTATGTATGTATGTATGTATGTATGTATGTATGTATGTATGTATATATGTATGTATGTATGTACGCACGTATGTATGTATGTACGTATGTATGCATGTATGCATGCATGTATGTATGTATGTATGTGCGCATGCTGGTCTCCAAGTGAACCACAACAAGACGTGTTTTTCTTTTCTTTTTTTAATAAATAAATAACTAAATACTGGGCTGTTTGAAGGCAATCCTTGCTACTTTCCGGGTTGTTTGACTCACGTCTCCGGTTGTTGCGGTTGCCCTGCACCTTCGGTTCTGATCGTGGCACACACACACACGCACACATACACAACACACACACACACATACACAACACACGCACACAACACACACACACACACAGCCGCACACCCACCCACTCACCCGCCCGCCCACCCGCCCACCCGCACGCCCACGCACGCACACGCGCACGCACGCCTGCATGCGCGCACGCTTGCACACGTGCACACGCAAACGCACACGCGCACTCACGCGCACGCTCGGACCGGCGCACCACACGCACGCATACGCAAACGAAAACACACACGCACGCGCACAAAAACACACAAACACACACACACACACACACCACACACACACAGACACACACACACAAACACACACACACACACACAAACACACACACACACACACTTGAACTCCAGATGGAGAGTGCGAATCTTTCGAGTACAACTGATGAGTCTCGAGTACAACCGACAAGTCTCGAGTATGATGAGTTTCGGCTCTCAATGCACTTGGCTTCCCTCTAGTGTCGAACACGTTACGAGAAAGAACAAGAAGCACAAACAGCGCCGCAACCAAGGGGCCAAAAGGACTTTCAGAATCACTGAAGCAGGTACAGGTGTCCACGTCTGGACACCCTTCCCACCTTTGGCAACAGCTTCATTGCGTGCAGTATGCCAAAGGTGCTGCACGCCCCTGCTGCGAAACCGAAAGGGTGGTGACAGGGCATTCTGTCACTCCGCACACACACGCCCCTCTACGAGGGGCGAGGTTTCTCTTTTCTCCTGCAGGAAGATCACATGCTCAAACTCAAATCACTATCGTTGGCCAAAATATCCACCACGGCGAGGGGAGCGAGACACTGCCCTAAACCGCTCAGAAGACGGGAACGAAAGTTCACAACGTTGAGCATTACGAGTGTCGCCATAGAGGACTGAAGCGATCTGCGAAGCAGCCGGGCGATCACCATGAGAAAACGGAGTGGCATAGGTGAAGGTCTCCTCAACTTGAACGGCATCGGAGTTCCGACCTTGACCAAGAGTCTGATCATGTGAACAGTGAGTTGCGAAGGACTCAATCCGAGACAGAATGCGCTGGTACCCTTGGTGTTGCCAGTCACGGATGTCCCATGCCTGGACTGGTGCTTCGGGATCCGTCACCCGCTGCCATTCACGAAAAGAGTTTTCAGGTAGATCAGGTACGGCGTCACCACGGTGCCATCGTTGAGGTTGTCCCGGAGTGTAAATCCGCACCCACTCCTGATCATGCCAGACCGAATATTCGAGCCATGGATACTGCTTGGAATCATCGATGTCCATGTCGAGGCAAGAGGCAAGGATGGTCGCGGGCTCCGATCCAGCTAGTAGGTGGACAAGCACCATGCACAACCATGTTCAAACAACAGCAAAGCAAGATCATGCAAGTGTAGAGGTCACCCTTATTTTGTACGCTGCGCTGCTCATGCAAGGCTAGTCTTCAGTGAGCTCGAAGACGGGCCTCATCTTGTCTTGGCCGCTACCGGACGGATTCACGGGCGTGTAGGGGTCGGAGACCCCAATCGTCTCCGATGGTGTGTTGCCACGCGATGCACGTACTGGTTGATGAGGATGAGAGGTCAGACGTGCGCGGGCCGTCAGTTGTTGAGAAATCCCCTCCTGGAGACGAATCAGTTCCTCAGTGGAGAAATCAGCCGCATCCGAGGACCTGAGAATCGCGTCTAACAGCTCCGGCGACATACTCAACGACGCAGACTGCGTGGCCACGTTATGGTGATCGGAGGGATACATGGAATCAAATTCATGACCGGCGTGAGGAGCAGCGATTCTCCGATAGCCCTCCGTGGCCCAGTCTCGCTTGTACCACGTAGTGACTTGGACTTGCCCTTCAACTGAGTCCTGGTTGGGAGCATAGAACTCCCGCCATTCTCTGAAAGTATGCGGAGGAGGTGGAGCATCCTGTTCATCCTGAGGCGTCCATGGTCCCGGATGAAAGATCTTGACCCACTGGGCATCAGGTTGTTGAGGGTCCGGGCACCATTCCAGCCACGGCATGACAACGCAACCACGGAAAGTCAAGTTGATAGGTGTACGGCTGCAGACAACAACGAGTGAAAGCAAATCAACAATCAAAACGCAAAAGACCACTTTTGTAGCACTGTGCGGCGCCAACATCACAGTCAGACTCTCCAGGGAGGCGAGGACGGGCATCAGCTATCATGTGAATTGGATGATGCCGAAGAGGAGGTCATTCCAGCATACATGAGGTCCGGCGCACCCGAAGCGAAAACTGGCCTCGCTATGCTGGGATGTGGACGACCCAGGCGTTGGTACCCTCTGGTGACCCAGTCCCTGTAATACCAAGTGTAGAAAGTGGCGTGGGATACCGGTTGCAGAGCCGTGCCTATAGTTGTGCCGCCAGTGCTTTCCCTGGGCCAGTACACTTCGAAGTGGTAGACCTTGCGCCATTCCCGATAGGCGGTCGGGTCATCCGGGGCCGGTCCCAGGGTGTCAGGGGCTACTGGATGCCACTGACCCGGCACATAGATTCGAATCCATTCCACACTCGTTCCTGCTGGTCCATTGACGATGTCATAGTCAAAATAGCGAGGTAGGATCCATCCTGCTGCACCCTGCACCGTACTATTGAACATTTCAACCCGACAAGCTGCTCAAAGTTATCACAGAGAGCGGCGGACACATGGAGACAACATGCACAGCACCAAGCAAGACAACCCAATGAGAACTCACATTCAAAGCACGCACAACCTCATCTTTATCCAACATGCAACTCAAGAGTCAATCCGAATTATTCCAAGGATCATGGAATGGTGGCGGTGACGGTTCCCGCCACGCTCCATCAGGTACCGACGAGCCCACCGAGGACTCGATGTCTGCGTTGGCGAGCATCGCGAGTCCGATGGATTGGACAGGAGGTCCAAGTCGTTGGTACCCTCGCGTTTGCCAGTCTCGGTACTCCCACACGTGATAGGACACATAGGCACTGGGCGTGGCAATAGGATCCATTGTGGTGCCTCCGGTGCTGTCTTCAGACCAGTACACTTGGAAGTGGTATGATCTGCGCCACTCCCGAAATGTGGAAGCGTAAAGTGGGTCCGGAACTGGCGCTTCCTCCGGAACGGGCCTCCAAATGCCCGGAGAGTAAATTCGAATCCATTCCACTCCTCTGTCGATCTGGTACTCGAAATACTGGGGGTTCATAGCAGCAATACGGGCTTGCACGACTGCTAAACCAATCGAAAATCTGCGGCAAGGACACACATGCATTGCCAACCGCACACATCCACTGAGGAGCAAGGCAACTTTTCAAACACAAGGTGAAACGGGTCAGCGAGGTCTGAAATGTCTGAAACCTGGCTTTCACTGTCTTTGATGTCGCGCACACCTGCAATGATAGTGACCTGGTCGTCTACGTGCACAAGGGGAAAGACATTTCCGTCCATGGCGCAGGATGGCGTGACAGTAATGTTTGCATGTTGCCGATGGGGATCGCGATGAACGGCCAGCACGTTTGGAATAAAACACTGTAAAGGGCCGTCGAGATCGCCTCGGCGCTGAAGCTGATGCTGTCCGAGATCGTTTGGACGAGCGCCCTGGACTGCGTGGTACTTCATCACGGGAAGGGTCAGTGCTGTAGATCGAGCGGCGTGTGCGCTGCGATTTCAAAGAGGTAGGGCAGGATTGTCCGCGAGGGGCTGAGATCGAGGTGCTGCGTATCGAGGGCATAAACTGGGGGTGTAGAATCACCGGTGGTGGTGGTGGTGGTGGTGGAGGAGGTGGGAGAAGCAGTGGCAGACTTGGCGGGGGCGGAGGCGACGTAGTCAGCCGAATGGGTCTGTCGAGTAGAGCCCCGGGTCCATGAAATTGTAACCACGTCGGCTGCGCTCCATGGGTCCAGGTAATGTACGTCTGTACAACTTGTTCTGACATGATTTGAGCAACTCAGGAAAGACATCACTGCATGTCAACGACATTTCGCAACACGACAAGCAAGATTGAGTCACGTGCAAGCAAGCAAGTATCATGTGATCAACAACTCAAACCGGACACACCGCCGCCGTTTATCATTTGGTCCATCAATGGTCGCTGCTGCATTTGCCGGGCTTGTTCCTAGCCGCGAGCCTCAAGTTGTTGATAGACCTTCCATGCCTGCTTCACTTCCTCAATCGGCTTCTGAAGAAACCGCGCAATGGTCTTATAGGTGGGTCTGGAATCCTTATCTTTCTTCCGTCTCACCATTTCATCCAGCTCGCCCTGTGTCCATGCCGTGAAAGGTTCACGGTATGCATTGCGAAGTGCAATGGTAAACTCTTGTAGAAGTTCCCGAGGACCATGAACCACTGTCGGCGACGGCCGGAACGACGAGGCACCTGGATGCGGATGTATCGAACCATCAGAATCCGAATCAGGTGTCGTGGGCGTCGTCTGTCCTGGTTCTTGTGCACCGTGTGCCGCGAAAGGAGCACGAGGACGAGGCGGTGGCAGTCGATCTAACACAGATTTCAAGAGTCCAATGTATGAACCCCTGGATAAACCCCAAAACCTGGTCTCATAGTTATGGGTTAAAATTCAAAGGGCACTAAATATGGGTTAAAAGTTGAGAGTCGGTCAACTGCAGTTGGCAAGCAACCCGGCTTGCTCTTTGAGAGCGTTGACTGCCGCGCAAGCGTGGCTCGATGGAGGCGGTTTGGTATCCGGCCAGAGAAAACTGGCCACTCAGCCATGTGTACATCATTAGCGCCAGCGGGGAATGCCTTTGGCCTAGCACATGGTGGGATTCGGCGTTTGGCAATCGATCTTCCAGGTTGGAGTGGGCAACAGCTGGCTTTCTTGGATTTTTGTTTCCTTCCAAAAGGTTTCGGGCACTAGCTCTACCGGCCGCAGCGCAGGCAGTTCTTGAATCACTTCGTCGATCGGAGGGCGACCCAACTCCAGAAGGAGTACCGGGTCATTTTTCAGGCGGAGCCACAGAAATTTGCAGCCCCTTATCACTCAAAAGCGTTTGCTTGGGGATTTAGAGCGTTGTGGAATGAGGGAGGTCGGTTGGCCTTTGAACTTCCAAGGTTTGCGGGCAGTTGCGCAAGCGGAATGGCAGATACGATGAATCCCTGGTTCCGAATTCGATTCTGGCATCGCAAATTCGGGAAATCGTGAGCCCCACCAAAGCCCTGGTGGCGATGCTTTCCTACGGAATCACTGGGGCCAAGATTCGGGATCAAGATGCTTATCAGCTCCTGGTCTCAACAAATGTCCAACCTTTCTAAAAGTACCATTTGCCAAACCAAACATCTAGCCCGAACAATTACCCGGGCAGGATTTGTTTGCATTGACTCGCGCCCTTTCCACGCGCAGTTCGATTCCCGGCAGCGCCCAGGTCTGCGCTTTGCCTGCGCGACTGGCTGTCCGTTCTTCGGCTTCAAGGAAGCGTGAGGCTCATGGGGGTAACTGGGCTGCATTTTGATTTTCAACTTGGTCACCCCCCCATACCACCAACAGGCTTTTGTCGCAACAAACATCGTCATTGCACCGCCCAGGAGGATATCCCTGTGGTGGACGGATGCGTGATCAATCTTCGTGCTCGATGGTCGCAGCTACATGCAGCCCCGTGGTTTTACTCCTATATGCAATGGCTGGGTTCAATAGACAAAGAGCATCAGTTGGTGAGGGAACAGGAGCCTTGGTGTGGTCAGAAAATACAGCTGAGTTGGTACTTAATGGAGAACTGATGGTCTACTAGGGTTTTCTGATTCATTCAGCTTCTCAGTTTTTGTTTTGGGTTGGTCCCCTGCATGCCCAGGACAAACAATCTCCGGGAGAGCTATGCGCTAGTTTCCTTCTCAATGGATCTGATGCCTGCTTGGCTGTTGCCTACAGCTTGCTGCGCATGTTCTCGGGCCAAATGGTCGAACAGGTTCGTGAGTTTTGCAGCCCTGAGCTAGAGTCGCCCAACGACCAAAAACATTTACGTGCGGGTTACTACGACAGATACCAATTGCAGCAATTCATCGATCAGCTCGGCGTCGCTTTGCCACATGAAGAGGACTGTTTCTTTAGCTGTTCCCGTAAGAAGGCCCATGGTCAGTTCTCGCCACGCCTCCACCGCAGGAAGAGAATGAACACCGGCCTCGGCGGCCACGATCCATTGAGTCAGTGGAGGCGTGGTTGCGGTCACAGGGCCAGCACCCAAAACTGGCTCACACAATTCACCAAGACACTCGCCTATTTATTGGGACATTGTTTTCCTTCGAAACAAACTTGGTGGCACCATTGAGTTGTTGAGTCATTGAAAAAATGAACCAACCAAGTCAACCAGCCCCGCCAGAGTTGGCTAAGGAATGGGGTGCAACGTATCGAGCACGAGGAGCCCTTGAATTTGCCGATTTGTCCTACTACCAGGCGGGCCTGTCCGCCGGTAGCGGGAATTTAATTTGGGTGATTGGAACCCTCAAAATAACAGCGCATGTGTGCAGCTTTTCCTGTTCATTTCTGACAGTACATCATGGACGGCGGCAAGATTGCAGACATGAAGTGTATGCTGCAACCTGGCTGCCAAGATCATCGCCACCCATGTTTTCCAGGGGGGCGCCCAACTCTGCAGACATTGACACACCCTTGCAACACTCCTAGCGTGTGAGCTGCAAGGTACTCGCTTTGGGCGCCGCAGATTGAGCTCGGCGCTGTCTTGCCGATGCAGGCAAGGTATATCCTGCGGAAGCCGCTTTGAATTGAGTGCGTTTGCATGCGTGTGCAAAGCATGCTCATGTCAACTCCTTCCATAGCATCAGTATTTGGCTGAAACTATTTTGTGGGAATAGCTTTGACTACACCTGCCCGCCCGCCGGCTCTCCGTTTCGCTTCGACCTGTCTCCATGGCAAAGGCATCCGTGAAAGTCGACTCATCGGAGGCACCAACCCGCAAAGGAGCCGACAAGGAGCCCAAGAAGTCTATGAAGAAAGCTGTGGGGGTACCAATGAAGTCTACGAAGGCTCCCATGAAGGCTCCCATGAAGGCCATGAAGAACTCTAAGCCTAAGCGAAGCAAGAAGGCCAACAAGCCTAACGTCAAGAAAGAGATTGGCACCTGCGTCCTCAACAATGCAATTGGAGACCGGATTACAGTGCCCCACCTGCGGTTATTTTCTTAGCCCCTAACATCAACCCAACCCTGAACAATCAAGACGCACAACGCCTTTGCTGCTGAGGCTCGTATGATATCCGGCGGGTTGCTTGAACTGGACTCTCACAACATCAAGACCGTGTTGAACCCAGGGTACCTGTATGAATTCACGTTTGAGATATTCGCTGATGGTGCTGAGCGGCGCCTCGATTCTGGCGAAACAGAAGGGGCCCTCACGGAGGTATCGGAATTGTGCTCGTCAGTGCCCTGCCTACAATGTTACACAAGTCAAAGCGGTTTGTGTGACTAGTTGGATTGCTTACGCGCTTGTTTGTCAGCTGTGAGGAGCAAATGCAGAACCTGTTGATGGAAGGCGTGGAGGACCACTTCTAGCCAGCAGCAGCGCAAGCTGAGAGGTCTCAAAGCAATACGCAGCCAATTTGTAACTTTGTCAGTTTGCCGTCTTTGGGGGAGGGAGAACCGGCCACATCCGAGCCCCTTTCAACTGAGAACGTTTTTGACAGGTGAAACATCTGAACCGAACCAAGAAACTGTCTCTTTCAGCAACAGGATCAGTGGGAAGTGTGGCAATTCATCTCTTTCCCCCTTTGCCCAGAGTTGCTTTAGTTGCTCCATTACGGGCACCCTTGTAAGAATTGCTGCGGACTTTCGCGTTGAGAACTGCTCAGCCAATCCCCAAATCAATGTTCAGGGGCCGGAGGCCCCGTCGGATCCCCACTTTGGCAATTCAGTTCTTGCGGGGCCACGCGTGCTACACAAGAGCAATTGAGCTTCTGCAAAAAGGCCACTGTGTAGCAGCATATGCTCAGGTGCTCACTTTTGACTTCCGCATCCTCCAAAATCTTAAATGCGTACCGTCCCATTTGGCAGTTGCGTTTGGCAGGAAGCTGCGCATGGTGAAAACTGAAAGCTGATTGGCACAATCTAGGCCCTGCGTTTGTTTGCTTTGCCTGCTGCGATGAGCGCCCCACCGCCGCCCCCTCCTGCTGGTGCTGCTGGCGGATTTCCCAGCGCCGGAGCACCGCCGCCTCCGCCATCTTCAGCCAGCGCCCCACCTTCGTCCTCAAGGGCTCGGGGAGTGGCGCCGCGTCGCTTTGCAGCTGGCGCGCCAGGACAATGTTTTCAATAGCTACCCGATCTAACCCCCAACAGTCTCTGGCTGCTGTTGGCAAACGACAGCGTTTCAACAGGACAGATTGCCCGCGCCAAAGCAGCACGCACTCCTACATCGACCACCACGCAAGCCAGGAACATGAGGGAGGTGAGTGAGAAGGACAAACAGGAAGTTCTCGCTCAGATCGGTGGTCGCCAATTTAATGCTGTGGTGTTGGAAAACCTCACCGAACAGGACCTGGACGAAACTCGGCCGTCCCAGTGTTGATCGTAGTTGCATACTGAAAATCACAAAGGCACCCCTTGCCGAAACTGAGGATTGCATTGGCAAAATCTGTGGGAAATGGTCCGATGACAGGGTTGTGAAAAAGGGCCGTGGCTTGGCCAGTTGGTGTGTTGACAGTGCATCACTTTGACTTACAAGGTAAGCGCTTGACCTGAAGAAAACCAGCGCTGCTCAGGCGAGGATTTGAAGGCCGCCCTCATTGACGAGGGGTTGCGTCGATTGGAAATGGAGGAAATCCCTCCAAGCATCTTGGCACGTAGTGATGCCTTTTCTGTGAGCCCGAAAATATGCTGTGATTGGACGCTTCAATGGTTTCGCGTGCAAGCTGCTTGTGTGTAGCACAGACGACCTAACTAAGTCAACAGCGCTTCGATGGTGGCAGTTTGCAGAGCTGAGCGCGCAGCGCGGGACCAGTTGCTGTCCTCGATCAAAGTGTACCCTGTGGGGAATCAAATGGCACTCAGCGTTGCTGATCAACAAGTTTGGCTTCCCCCTGGAACCACGCCTTGGTCCACGCAAGTGCAGTTCGACCGAGAGACCAAAGCTTAGTTTCATTGCGCACCCTCGCATCTATTTAAGTTTGTTTTTACCCTTGCAAGTATGTACCAAATCCGGTCAGCTCAGGAGCTTCAAGCCCTACCTGACCAACCAGGTCGAATCCCGTTGGGTTGACGAGTTTCTCCCCATGCCAATGCTAACGGTTCAGATTCCAAAGTACATCCCGGGGGTCAGCCACAAAAGGAAAGCAGAGGATACGCCACGCGCTCTTCCAACCGTTCCTGAAATGCGCTGCGACGAAGAGGCAAGGAATGAGACGCTGCCACCCCCACCGCCCGCGCAGAGCATTCAGGCACTCCCACTCCCGGATTTGAGAAAGTCTGCCAGCTTTGCAGACGCAAGTGAGAAGTCTTCCGAACCTAGGCTTATTCTATGGCACGCGCACCCAAGCCTGCACTCCTGTTTCAACAAGTTTTGAGACTGAGTCAGCCCTTTGCTTGAGGATTGCCCGAACTCCCCAAGCCATAGCTTGAAGAGCAACCTGACCGGCTACAGTGACATCCCTGAAGATGAGCCGACCGATAATCACGTGATTTTTGATGAGACGGCTGACGAACAGTACGCATGGAACCAAAGGACCTCATATGTTTGGCACTGCTTTCAATTTGTTACTAACATCATTCACACCTTCCAGTCCACGCACCCTGACACAGGACTGGCAACATCAAGTACTTCGAGATCAAATCCCTGAAAAACGACTGGGTGGTAAAGCGGTCGTTCCGAAGTGGCGAAGAGTACTTCTATGCCCCAAGCATGAAACTGTCGATTTGGGCGCCTTGGCAGCTTGGCTTTTTCCCCTTGCTTGGGTCAGCTGTGAGCCAAACTGGATAGACATGTTTTGGCCCATCCCTTTGTCCTCGCAGGCTTCAGCATTCTGGAAGTTGAGCGAGAAGCCCCGCCCGCCTGCGCGGAAGCTGGCCAAGATGGATTCGGACGCAACCCTCCCGCTGTCAGCGCTTGCGGCTGTTTCTTGGCTTGACCCTCTCTCAAAACACTGAATGGTTCACTGTCATTATTTCAGGCCCCCGCGGCAAAAGAAACAGCTACCACGGAGATGGGTCACCCGTGAGTCCCGTGAGTTTTGGCGACTTTTCAGGCAGACTGGGAATTAGTACAGGTTTAACCCACAGTTAGCCACCAGAGTGGGGTTCATAGGGGTTTTGGGCCACAGATTTTGGGGTTCATAGGGGTTTTCGGCCACAGATTTTTGGGGTTCATAGGGGTTTTGGGCCACACTTTGTGGCTTTTTTGCTATATGAACCCCAATGTTTTCAGCTCAGGTTGGCACGGAAATCCTTGAGGACAGGGTGAAGCGCGACTTTCCCGCCAGAGCCCGAGTGGCTTGGTGGGTTCCCTTTGTGTGGCTTCTCTTGATTAGGATGATTCGGTGGAGATCCCCAAAGCGAGCGCTGTCAAGCCACCTCCTGCTGCACCGGCGCTGGAGCCACCACCTGCAGACGTGGCTCAGCATCAGCCGGAGGTTGAAGGTGAAACGTGAGGGGCCGAACAGGTTCCATCCGGGCACTTGCAGCTATGTTGTCTCATGACTGGCAGTTCCAGCTAACCCAAGTTTTGCATGGTGTCATGCAGCTATCTTGGAATTTGCAAAGTGCCCGATCTGAGGTTGGGTTTTGAGGGTGGCAACAGTTCTGTCGTTCTGCGGAATGCCCTTTCACTAGCACAGGATGAAAGCTCAAATTTAAGTGACTGCCGAGTCAACAAGAAAGAGAGTAGGCCACCTTCCGCACAGTTTGCCCAAAGGAGCCTCCAATCCGCACCAAACACATGGTGAGAGAGGCCCACTGCTTGCGACAACAAACAATGGCCTTGGTAAAAAAAGACCGGGTCCGCGCCTGTTATGCACATCAGCTTGCTCCGATTGGCATGATGGCAGCCATGAGGCTGCCCGCATTTGAGTCAGCCCTGTGATAAAAACGCATTGCTTCTGCCTACGCAGGTGAACGCTGATTTACCCACGGCTTTGGTGGAGAACCCTGACGAGGGCGGCGACCAAACACGAATGCTGAGAACTGCACAGGCTAGATGTTTTAACTGGAGATTGAACGTGCTTCGGTTCCACAAGTTTGTTGTCATCTATAACAGATGATGTTCAAGTTTGCCTGCGTGGAATCTGCTCCTGAATGATCATCGTAAACAACGCAGCTTCTTGAAAAGAAACAACTTGGCTTGGTAAGTTGGACTATCATATGGTTTGACACCACGCAGGAGCTAGAAACGAAAAATCTGGTCCCTGTGGGATCTATGCGTACGCTTGCTGGTGAATACCGAAAGCGCACTAACGCAGAACATCACTCAGCCAGAAGCTTGTCTAACGCATCACGGGCATTTGGAATCGCGCTTGACGTCTTTGCAGCGAACTCTGGACCACCAACCGAACGGAAGAGGACCGACCTCACAACCAGGGCAACATGCCTCTTTATGGGGGACGAGGATGGGGGACAGCCGCTTGACATTGTTTACGGACATCGCGTTTTTTTGGTTTGAAGCAATTCCATTGTGTAAATAAACACTGACTCTTGACTAGTCTGGCTCAGGGCAAAAATCCTTCGACTCCTTGCCTACTACGAGCCTATCCAATTCAGGTGCTTTCTGAGCCGAGACTGCATCCACCGTGTGCACAACGATGGTCAGCTTGGTGTGCGGCACAATGGTTTGTGGGGTCACTTGCTTGAGTATTTTCTACACACGGACACACACGCGCACACACCTTTCAATGTTCATTGCCAACTGAGGTGTGGTAGGGGTGCTGCGACTGGTCATGTCGATTTCCAAAAAACCTTGGAACTCGAGAGAGTTTGGGAATTCCCGCGCCGCTTTCGCGCAACACTTTCTCACGACCTACAGCGCTGATAGCCTTGAGTTCTTGGCAATGTGCGAAGACATAGCCAACGACCTGAACCTACCGGGTGACACGCAGCCGGAAGTGTTGCATGAAAAATGCGCGGCTTTCCGGACGATGTGTACCGAAACTGATGCGGCTCGGATTTCCTTTCTTTTCTCTGTTGGGTACCAACTAAAGCCAACACTTTCCGAGACAGTTGCGTTTCTTTGCGTGTTGTCTGCTTTTGCAGCTGCCAAGGTGACTCTACGACGCTGGTTCCAATGGGTTTTCCGGTGGCCTCAGTTTGCGCAGTGCTGGCATTTCATGCTCCTGGGTTGCATGTGGCTGGTGGCAACTCGCGCTTGAACATGGACAACTGGTTTTGCCCTCCTGGCAGCTTAGGAAAAAATGCTTGGAGCTTCGCAGCGCGTGGCTGGGGAAGGGGGACCAACGCGACACTCCCATGGAAATGCTTGACGGCCAGGATCCTAAAGCATTAGCCATAGGCGAAGGACCTGCTGCAGGGCAACTTGTTGAGGACAACCCTTCGCGGAGAACTGCTGCGGCTTTGAACAGGGGGGGCGCCAACCGCGCAAATCCTTCTGAACCAGCAACGCGAACAGCAAAGCAACAAAAGTCGTTGGATGACTACCTCAAGCAGTTGAACGCCAAGACCAACCTACTTGACCTTTGCACAGAGGTCTTGTCTGACAGGCGGTTGCAAGTGTTTGGCTGGATGATTCTGGGGCTAAAGGACGCAACGCTTTATTACTGCTGCTGTACTTCGGTTTTCCTTCCCGGATTCCTACTCTTGCTAACAATGGTTTCGTTTCTAGCTAAGGATCTACAGTGCGATGAAGCCCTTGGGCGACGAATACCTGTGGATGCTTGAGCAAATGAGAACAATTGACTCAAGCAGGCAAATGCAAAGCGGGTGGGCAAACAGAAAATGGGTACGTGTCATCGCATCTTGCTTCAACCAATTGAGCGATTCCCAAACACTTGGCCACCTGCGACTGCTCGCGCCCCATGTTGACACGGACCATGACGCAGAGGACTCTATTCAATTCTTTGACCTCGTTGCAGCGGTGGCTTCCCAAAGAGCTTGGTCCATGTCTTTTCACAGCGAAGTTCCCCCCCACCAATGGCTGGGCTTGCTGGACACAAATTCCACTTGGGCCAGGGAGGCCAAAACCAAAATGCAAGACGATTGTGAGTTGATCAAAAGGGTCAACGACTACATCGCCAACGGTGGGTCTGACCGCGTGCGGGAGGTGGGGGGGGGGGGGTATGGTGTTGGAGACTTGCTGAAATAGAGGGGTGGCCCTGTAAGTCGCAACTGGCTGCGTTCTTTTGGTCTTGTGCGGCTGGACCCGACTGCGCACGCAGCCCTGCTAGGCTTTACAATCAGCGATGAGTGAGTTGTGGTTTCCGAAGCTCCAGCTGGTGAAGGAGACCTTGCAGGTTTGCAGTGTGTTAGCGAGATTGTAAACTTGCTAGCTTTTTCAGCAAAATACTGAGGCACTAACTGACTGACCTGCTGACTGACTGCTGACTGACTGACTGCTGACTGACTGACTGACTGACTGACTGACTGACTGACTGACTGACTGACTGACTGACTGACTGACTGACTGACTGACTGACTGACGACTGACTGACTGACCACTCACTGACTGCCGCCTGCCTGCCTGCCTGCCTGCCTGCCTGCCTGCGTGCGTGCGTGCGTGACTGACTGACTGACTGACTAACTGACGCGCTAGGAGTTTTATGCCCACTGCGACTTCTTTGCGTGGAGTATGGATGCTATGTGGGATCATATTTGGTATCTGGGAACCACATGGGCTACCACAAAGCACTCAATGGAAGACTTGATTGGTGACGCGGCTGACCACACATCGCGGGACACCAAGAAAGAGCACAGTTCTTTCGAAAGATCCTATTTTCACCTTGCCAACTCCCGACGGCTTACAACAACGGAGTTTGCCCACATGCGACTGCAACGCGGTGACCTAGCCAACACGAAGTTGAAATCAACCATGAACCGGAAGGAAGTCTTTGTTGCCATGTCTGAGCGCTCTGTTGTTTGCAGCAAAGTCAAGGACGCGTTGCTTTTGGACTCCAAGGGGGCAAAGGCTTCTGGCGCTGACTACATCGCAGCTGCGCACATTCCTGTTGGCAAGACTTTGTGGAAACCTGCTGGGCAAACCTCCGACCACAAAGAGGTGGCAGCTCTACTTGCGCTTCGTGAATGTGCACCCAACAACTTCGCTGCTTTTCCGGGGTGCTGGGCTAGCTTTCTTCTTCAGGAGGGGAAAGTTTTCAGGCGGCGAACCCCTGAGGGAAATGGCGCAGTGTTTCTGTCCTTCGGTTGTCACGGAAGGGCTGCGTTGGGAATCCGTTTGCGAGAGACTAGTCCTGGCGTGTTCTCAACCGACTTCGCGAACATGGACTTAACAGAGCTGCGGAACAGCGTCACCCCCATGATCGAACACGGAATTAGCAAAGACGTTGGTGGAACTGTCTGGGTCGGGCTCCCTGTGCTGGTGTGCTTCTAAGCTGCATTTACACTTTAATGTTGCGTTACTCATTTGTCTTTCGCCGTGTTCACTTCTTCACCCTGTCACGGGTTTCTGTCTGTGTGTTGTGCTCTGAGGCTCTCCTCGTCATGCCGAACGAGCCGCCATCCTTCTACACCAACAAGGGGCTGAAAAGGAATTGGTCCAACATTTTCTTCTCCACGGCACTTTACAACATGTGACCGAATTCCAGTTGACCCAGCTTTGCCATGCTGTTGGTGCTGCTGTGAAGAAGTACGGCGAGAAGCGAGCAGCAACCAGGTCCAAAGTGAATCTTGGAACACAATGTGTATGAGCAAGCCCTGTCACGATTATTGAATTTCTTTCTTCCCAGGTTTTGAAACACGCGCCCTCATACATTCTGCCCCCCTGAGTGTCGCAATACTAGGATGAGCCTGATTCAACATTGTCTCCCGGATATGAACGAGCTCGATCGCATT
Organism: Effrenium voratum; assembly: GCA_963377175.1. Classification (NCBI taxonomy): domain Eukaryota; class Dinophyceae; order Suessiales; family Symbiodiniaceae; genus Effrenium; species Effrenium voratum. The sequence goes on along the minus strand of CAUJNA010000313.1, from coordinate 266,328 downwards.
AGCACCTTTGACAAACTGATGTTGACTGCCAAAGTCCGTGCAGAGAAAAAAACCGAAGTGGCCTTGAAAGCGCTCAGGCTATTGGACGGTGAGGATGATCGTGCCATGTTCCAAACCCTGAAAGAGCGACTAGAAGATAGTGAGCGGGAACAAGTAGTGGTTGCTAGATTCGGTGGGACCAAAGCAGCTGCTACATTTTTCACTCCAGGCCAAATCAAAGGTCTCCGCCCCGACGTGACGAAGTCCAAGAACACCACAACCCTGAACAGCATATTGGTTTGGCAACAAAGCAAGCAAAGCTTTCATGGGTATTACCCTCGCGCTCAATCTTCTGGTGGTGATGTTGAAGACCCAAAAGCAAGGACAAAGAAGTACGTGACTCACAGTCGCAAGTATGCAGATGACAACGAAGATGCTCAACTTCAAGCTTTGTGGTCTGTGGTTCTTCTCCTGTGGAAGGAACACAAGCGACAAGGAGGACCAGATGATAGCAAACCAAACAAGGATCAGTGCCGTGAAGCCCTACAACTGGCAGCAAAGGACATTGCGGAAGGAAAATGTGAAGCAGTGGAAGAGCCAACGAACGAAGCGTTCCCTGAGCAAACACAAGCCGTCAGTTTCACCGACAAAGCCGCCCCGGATGAGACCCTGGATGCCCCAGCTTCATCATCCACCGGCAGCAAGCGAAAAGCACCAGAGACATCTGAGCCAGCTGGGTCTTCAAAACTGAAACCGAAAGCTGTGCCAGAAGCCAAGCCGCATGCCAAAATGAAGAGCTCGAAGGGTTCCAAAAAGGAATCCAAGAAAGATGCCAAGAAGAAGAAGGAGAAAAAACACAAAAAAGCGAAGAAGGCAAAGAAGGAAGTCGAGCCTTCGCCATTTTTGGAAGGTTTGAAGGTGCCAGTGCTGACAGACAGCAGCTCCAGCGATTGAATATCAATCCCCGCGAGCAAAAAGAAGGGGGCCGCCCGTTTCGCAGGGTTGGAACTTTCACGGGGAATGGTTGGATGGCAAATGCGAATTTCGCAATCAATCAAAACATGTATTCTTCTGTATTTTCAGGGTTCCTTGCAAAATGGCCTTTGGAGACAGAAATCAGCGAATTCATACCCAAGCAATAAATAGGCCTTAACTAAGGCCCAAAGAACCATGAACATTGCTGGGGTTCACACAGGGGTGCATACATTGTACTCTTGAAGATTCGGGCCGAGTACCAGGATTGTGTTCACTAGCATCACGATGTGCGGCTCGAGGCGGTGACAAAGCCGGTATGTACCAGGTAGATGACGTGTCCACCGGTCGAGCCCGAATGCGTGTGGGGGAACGAGATCGGTCCGAGGAGGCGAGCTCCGTGATGATGCGGGGCCGCAACCCATGTCTGGAGTTTCTTGGTGCTCTCGGGGTCACCACCGTGTCTGTCGGACGACGCTCCGTCATCAAGGCAAAGTTCAGTGTGTCCAAAGCTGTCGCGACTTGGGATGCAAGAACATTGAGCACAGCCACCAGGTTGTTCACAAACTCAGCCGACAACTGCATGGCAACCAATCAAACCACAAGGGCAACTCACGCAAAGCTGCAAAGCGATAATGCAGCGGCATGACAGAGAAACGGTGCATGCAAGCATGAACGAAGCAAACGCTGAGGTACTTTTGTCGCTGTTGCTCCGTCACCGTTCATAAGACAGACCGGATGGTCTGCAAGCTGGCATGGCTTTGACTGCCGGTGGGTACTTAGGTGTGTGAGCATGACGGCGGACCACGGGAACCGCATCAACAGGACGGTCTGGTAGCCGACGATGATGGCTGCGGGATCGTCTCCGGTGCGGCTCTCGATGTCTAGATCTTCGCCTTCGTCTGTGCTCCCAGGAGGTGCTAACACTCACCGTGCGCACGTGAGCAGGGTGCTCCGCACGGCTATCCGTGGTGGCCACAAGAGTGACCGGCGTTGCCATGAGGTCGGGTCTGACCGATGTTGCTGGCAAGTACGGCGGCGCCGTGGACGGCGGAGGCAGCGGCGGGGGGTGAACTTCTGGAATCGGTGGCGGTGGGGGCGGCTGTGGATGTCGTTGCTGGCCCTCAAGACGCTGCAGTCCAGCCAAAAGTAAACTGATTTGCGATGTCATAGCGAGCAGCATGTGCCGACAATCACGTAGCATATCCCCATGATCCATCACAATCCCGGAAAGATGAGACAACCAGGGCCCAATCAACCAGTGATGACTAAAAGCGGCGACGGCAAGCATTCAGAAGGCAAACAACAAATCATGCAAGCAACACCGCACAAGGAAATATCAAAGTCAACCATGAGCCACGGACAATTCAATGCGTTTTTCGGAAGAGGAGCGTCATGAGGTTCATCATGAAAAAACACAAAGCGCACAACACATCAGGTCAGCAGCAACGCTATTGTACTGGCATGCTACCATGGTTCACCAGAAGATGCCCATGTAGCTGGGCACTGCGATCGAAGATCTTAGTTTCCACCTGCCATCCTTGGCATGAATGCAGTCATAGTAGTGGGAGGCTGCTATGTCCGCGTACACGCCGCCGCGGGGTATAGTGCAATGCTGTTGTCGGAGACGAGCAGAGCCACCAACACACACCGGGCGGTCCGTCCGGATTCCACCGAACTGCGCTGCGGATTGGATGGCCGCTTCCTGAGACTGGAGGCTGCCTCTGCAGTAGAATCCCATCGGTGGCAACCAAACTTCGTTCCAGTTGGAGCATTCACGATTGGGGGAAGGGTGTTCTTGCCACTTCGAAGGTCGGATCAGTTCCTCATCACGCAGGATTTGCATGGCAGCCTGTATGTTGGTGTTGTGGGACCAGAAAAATGTGGACTGCGATTGAGTGCGCTGCTTGTCCGGCAGCAATCGGCGTGGCTCAAAGGAGAAGATGATCCCAAAGAGGTTCTTCTGCGAGTTCTTTTTGTCCGCGGAGAAGTGATGAAACGTCCGCGTGGTTCTGCAGATATATGGCCACTTCTCCTCGCAAATGCCGAGCTGGACGATGAGTTGCTGCGGTAGTGACCGCCGAGAGACCTGGAAGTAGTCCGAGATGTCTTTGACCACCTGCGCTGTCCAGCGTCCCGGGACCCCATGCGGCGGCTGAGCAAACGGAAACTCCGAAATGGACATGATCCGCTGTTCATCTGCTATGATACTGCGGCGGTGTGGCATGAGGCTCCTGTAGACAGACTCCCATGATTTCTTCAACAGCTCCGGCTCCGGGAATACCAAGGCGGCAATCGAAGGTAAGGTGTAGTAGAGGACGTCATTCACTTCGATGGCGATCTCCTCGATCCGACACCCAGTGCGTAGCTTGAAGCGATGAACCCCCAAATCAGGCACCTGCCGACGAACTGAGAGAGGCACCAGCGCGATGCGGTTCTCAGAAGGACTGGCATGAGCAGGGGGAAACGGAGGCGAACGTGGCCTCCTTTGATCACTATGGGCGTGTCTGCCATCACTCCTCCATTCACCCCAATCTTCTTCCTCATCCGAATGCCCTTGCGGGCCCGGTGTGAGCTGGATCCGCGGAATTCGTGACCGGGGGGAACGCGATCTGGGCTGCTCAGTGAGTGCTGGTACATCACGTGACGAGCCGTGGGATTGCACACTCTGCTGGTGTGCTATGCCGTGAGTCCGAATGAACATTTGGATCTCATTGCCGTTGATGAAGTTGGGGAGGTGATCGAGCGTCACGCGGCTCGTAGTTTGTATCGAGCCATCCGAACGCAGAGTGCTAGTGATCATATATTCCGCCATAGTTCTGAGCCAACTGGGGCACAAGGACAAAGCTCATGTTAAAGCACACCGTTCATGCAAACCAAGCGCAATGCAACGAACACAGTCCCAAGCATGCACAAGAAGGGACAAAGGACAAGCACACATGCAAATTTTGTCCCAAGTCGACGGCGAACATCCCGCAGAAGGTGAGATTCAAAACCTTTGGCCTCATAAAGGCGTTTGAGAGCGTCGAGCCCATGCTGCTGCTGAACCGCCGGTTGTGCACCGCGTATGATGAGCCACGAGCGAGAAGACCAAGAAGAATAAGTGAACATCTGATCATTGGCACTCCGAATTCCTTTGATTTGGGAGGGATGATCAGGTAGCTGTGGTGTAATAGTTCTGGAGGAAGAATCACATCGGTAACCCAGTACTTTGTCATCATGTTGAACCTCAAGCATCACTGGTGGGCGATAAAATTCCAGGGAAAGAAAGTTCATGAGCACGGGTGAGTGTGGGGCTGAGTCTCGAAGGAGAATGAAACGATTGTCGACGTAGCGCTCATGCCAAATCACACCAATGTCGGGCATGCAAAACCGCAGTGAAATCATGGTTCGGTGCCAGAAGAAATCTTCAACCGTAGCTACCAAATTGCACAACGGTGGCGCGGCTGGTGATCCCATAGCGACTCCTCGTTCTTGGCGGAACAGGTATCCGTTGATCTCGAAGTGACTGTTGTCAATGACAAAGTCCAGAAGGTGCCGGAGATCTTGTTCACGAAAAATTCGAGGGATCTTGGTTTGACGGCGCCACTTTCCTTTGAACATACGGCGTCGATGATCTGACTTGACTTCGTACACGGACCATTGCGAGGAACCGCGAAGGCCAACAACTTGATCATAGCGATGAAGAAGCACTTGAAGCGCCTGATGGAAACGTTCCGTAGGAATGGACGTGAAGAAGCCTGACAAGTCTTGCGAAACCAGGTGGATGTACTCATCAGGATCTGCTTTTGACAGTGCTTCCCACAGCTGCTGGATAAGTTCTTGTACTGAGAGTTGACCTGCAATGTCGGGGAAGGCTGCCTTGGTGAGTTCAAATATAAGTGCACCGAAGACCGTGAGGAAGGGAGCTGCCCATGTGCGAAAGAATGAGATGATGGGTCGAGCTTTCTGCCAGTCCTTGGTCGGCTTTGGGAGGATGCGCGCTGTGGGCAACGGTGCTTGAAGTCGAAGGCCCCATGCATATCGTTGACGTAGGAGAGAAGGTACTGTGTTTACCACTTCAGAGCGGAAGGATGCTGCAGATTCGCGGCAAAGTGAGAAGACATCCCCTGCGCAGAATGTCTTCCGCATCAATATGGCAAACAGGGACGGGCACATCACATGTGCGCGGGAGGGAAAATGATCCGCCGGGATGACTACCCACGAAGACAAAGAAGCCACAGTGCGTTGCAACGATGTCGATGACCAATAAGCCCGATCTTGAAGGTTGATCCGATGAGTATCCATTAGCTGAGACACAACTGGCTGTAGATCTGAAAGCAGACCGGAACCATGTACATGCCAGCGTCGAGCAAGTTTGCGAAGTTGTGTGGTGAAACGTTGATGCAATAAGTCGACATCACCGAAAAACTGATCCTTCATCGAGGCGGTCATGATTTCAATGTTAATGTCCGCATTGATGCGAGAAAACTCATCCAACATTACTGCGTGACCATGTGCACGGTGTAGATGGCTATCATCGATGTCCAAACAGCGACACGGAAAGAATGTGTCAGGCGCCCATTTGCGCTGCCATGTGCGATAGTTGTATATCTTGTCGCCCAGTGTGGCGCTGCGAGTTTCCACAACCCGGATCTTTGGAAGGAAAAGAGAGGGGAACAGATCCCGATGAGAAGCAATCCAGCTTTGTAACCATGTGCCCAGTAGAGCTTTCCAATTCTGGACATGCAGCGGCGGCAAGAGTAGCTGTGTTAAAGTGGTGGGTGGTTGTAGCCGTCGTTTGCGTAGTACCTGGGCGAGGAGCTTCTGGGCCTTGGAGCGGAAGGGTTCGTTGACAAATACTGCGAGCCGCAATAAGTAGTACAGCTGAGTGGGAGGGAAAGCGGCTGACAGTAGGTCACGCATGACTTGGAACGACGCTCCTGTATTCGATCCCAGCTGATAGAGGATCGAGTAGTGGGCTTGAATGTCATCCAGGGTGTCAGGTCGTAGTTGCCGTTGGAGATCCGGATGTAGTCGTCGTCGAAAGCGCTTGTGCAAGCCGAGGGAAGTGGGCGACGACAACTAGTGGCGTCGAAAATCTACAAGATGTTCCCGGAAGCCCACCTTGCGCAAGATTCTGTGTACCCAGGGCGCATTCAAATGCGGGCGTAGCAGGAATTGCCATTTGCTTTCTTGAACCCACACCGAGGAAACAGGAAGTTTGATTTCCACTGGTACAGCACAGAAGAGCCAGTAAGTGTTGGATCGCTTCCAGTAGTGAAGCGCCGGTTCAAAGAAGGCATGCCGTCCACGAAGTAGTTGTAGAAATTTGCGACTGCGTGAGTGTTCACGACGTAGAACATCCTGATCAGTCGCCCCAACATAGTATGGTGCGTGCCATGGGGAAAGTCGAATGTAGACGCACGGTTGTTGGTGATGACCTGGATCATGTATGAAGTCGTAGAGGTCAGGAAATCGCGCCCGCAATGAGCGTAGATGTCGCGTGTCAGCGAAAGTTGAGTGCATGATTTCACACAAGAGAGGTCTTGTAGAAGTGAAGAACTTCGAAGAACGGCGGGATGTAGCCGTGATCCTGTGAAATGAGACGTTGTAAGAAACTGATCAATAAATAGGCAGCGCACCGACATCTGTGAAGTTCGTACCTGTTGGCCACGGTGTGCTGAGAGTTTGACATAGCGCAATTCGGAATCTGGAGGGCTATTCGGACCATAACTAAGACCTCGATGATGAGACCCAGCCACGGCAATTGTGTGATGGATTCGTACTCTTCAATTGGAATCGACGGTGGTGGTAGTCCAGGGAAACAGTAATGCCAGCACGTCGAGAATGTAGTCAACGAGTGCAGAAGGTCGTCCAGCGACTGCCATTGTGCAACATCATCATAGATTCCGCAATGGCGAAGTTCATCCAACATGGTGAGATGCAACCAACGAAATCTACCACAAAGCGGCGACATGAATACAAGCATCACAGACAATCACACAAGAGGCAATGCAAGAACAAGCAAGTACAAAATCAATCATGTGCAACGCAAACACTTGACGGACGAGTTTTCACCTGGACTCATCCGTGACATTGTTGCCGCTCCGGGCTCATATGAGAACGAAGGTCGATATGATGCCTTCTCATCCACAAAGCAGGCGAGCGGTCACGATGAGGTGACTCAATGCCTTCTCGGTGAG
>CAUJNA010000313.1:247071-257071 GCA_963377175.1 Effrenium voratum | reverse complement strand
TTGTAAAAAGGCTAAGCCCTTTGAGGTTTCCCCTCTGCATCCAAACCGGCACCAACCAATCACCCCCTTTTGACGGAGACCGGCGAGTCCCGCCCGCCTTCCTCGCAACTTGCCCCGCAAGACCCACGCTGGCGACGGAGCTGGGGTTCACCTTCTTGAGGGCCTCTGCGTGCCTCGCGGCCGAAGGAAAAAGCTTGGGCGCGGTTTGTCTTTTTGAGGGCGTCGATGTCCCGTTTCTTCACTTCCATTTGGTGTGGCTTCTTTTTGGGAGTCGGTGCCTTGGGATTGGTTTAGGGTTTGCCCTTTTTGAAGGTAGGGAGGGTGTCACACAACCGTGTACAATCAGGACAACTCTTGGGAACTTGTCTTAGGGTTAGTTTAAGGTTTAGGTTGGATTTAGGATTGGTTTGGTTTGGGCGTTTCTTTTTTTGGGGGAGTTGGCTTGAGGTTGGCTGAAGGCTGTTGAGGGTTGGTTTCAAGCTTGGGGATTGGCTTAGGGTTGATGTAGGGTGGTTTTAGGGTTGGGGCAACGAAGCCCTTGCTATCTTGCCCTCAAAACTGAAAGTGGGTTTATCAAAGCAAACACTCGGTGGAGTTGCAGACAAACCAGTTCATCTTCCTATGTCACACAGTTGTAGGTCGCGGAGTCAATCACATTTCCGTTCGCACAGCGCCTTTCTGCTTGTTGCTGCAGCCATGCGCGCTGGTGAAGTCATGCCGAGTTCTTCCTTTTAAAACAGTTTGTCTCGATACAGAACAAAGGTTGTTAATGCCAAAAAACTGGAGCACGCCGCAGCGTGCGCGAGTCGGAGCAGTGAGACATAGCCCGCAGCGAGTGAAAGTCTAAAAAGAGGGTGCGTGTCCAAGTTGAGTGAGCGAGAGTCAGAGCGGTTGTAAGCCGGTGAGTGCAAGGTATGTGAGTCGAGTGGAGTTGAGTGGAGTGGAGTGGAGTGAAGTGGAGTGGACTGAGTGGGGCGGGTGGGGGGGCGGGGGGGTGGGTGGGGGGGGTGGGGGGGTGGGTGGGGGGGTGGGGGAGTGGATGAGTGGGTGAGTGGATGAGTGGGTGGGTGGGTGGGTGGGTGGGTGGGTGAGTGGGTGATGAGTGGGTGATGAGTGGGTGAGTGGGGAGTAAGTGGGTGAGTGGGTGAGTGGGTGAGTGGGTGAGTGGGTGAATGAGTGAGTGAGTGGGTGAGTGGGTGAGTGGGTGAGTGGGTGTGTGGGTGAGTGGGTGAGTGGGTGAGTGGGTGTGCGGGTGCGCGGGTGTGCGGGTGAGCGGGTGAGCGGGCGAGTGGGCGAGTGGGCGAGTGGGCGAGTGGGTGAGTGAGTGAGTGAGTGAGTGAGTGAGTGAGTGAGTGAGTGAGTGAGTGAGTGAGTGAGTGAGTGCGTGCGTGCGTGCGTGCGTGCGTGCAAAGAAGCTGAATGCTTCCTGGAGCCCCAAAGATGTGGGGAAAAAAGCGCAACAAAACCAACACAAGACGCAAAAGACAAGCTCCGGCATCAGGACTTCGGAGGATGGGTCCCCCACGTCCCACCTCTCTGCCCCGGATCCACTTTTCGTGGGACCAAGCCCCCGGTTGAGCCAATTCCAGCCCCCAATTCCCGTCCGCGAAGGCGCGGGGACTCGTCATCGTCCTCCACGTGCTCCAGGACATCTCGATGCAGATTCCGCTCCACGATGGTGGTGCCCCTGGCGGCAGAAGAAAATTTCTCGGTTTCGGTTTCGCTTCTTTTTTCTTTCTCTCCGTTGGGCTCAGTGGGTCAAAACCTGGGCGGGGGGCTGTGGGCACGCATCCTGGTTTAAAGGTTTGGGTCTCAGGGAATGTGCTGGAATGAACCTCCCCAAAAAGCAGAAAGGGACCTTTTGGGAGGTTGGGCTTTCTGCAAGCACTGTTTTTAGCGTTTCTCAGCTCTTGCTTATTGGCTCAGTATTCTTGTTGTGGTGTGGGCTTTGCAGAATTGTGCATTTTGGGGACAGTTCCACACTTTTTTTGGGGTCGGGCTCACAAAATGTGAGACTGTCGCCAAAAAACCAATCCTTGCAAAGTTTTGAGCTCTTGGCCTGCCCAAGACCCCCGGGATTGTGCTTGTCTGTTTGTTTGTTTGGCGGGGGGGGGAGGCAGTCTTGAGATTTTTTGGGGTTCGGGCTTTGCAGAATTGACTTTTTGGACAATGCGAGACTGTCCCAAACAAACAATCCTGGCAAGCCCAGAGTCCAAAAAGCCAAAAAAACAATCCTGCAGAGTCTTCTATTTAAATTATAATTCGAATATTGACCTGAATCTCTTAAGAAAAGAAAGCATCTTTAATGTATTTTGACATGTGAACTCTACGTAAACTCTAATTGACATCCTCAGAAGTAAAAGGGAGCCTGCTAAAGTTATAATTGAAGCTAGCTACATTGCTTGTTGGCATTCTTTCCCTATTCATTTGTTAAAATATAATCAAGAGATTGAGCAAATCCTTCTGGGAAAGAACCCCTCTTTAAAATCCAATTTGATTTAACAATTTCAATTACACTGTAGTTTACATGTTTAACAAGGACACCATACTGAAATTCTAATTGAAACTATAACTTTTTCTAGGATTCTGTTTGTATTAGTTGCTATTTGAAATATGATTAAACACATGGGCAAGGAACTATGTTTGAATTCTAATTGGAGATGTCCAATTAAAACCTAATTGACGTCCTCTTTAAAAAGGAAACCCAAATTAACTTCTAACTGAAGCTAGAATTTCTACTAGAACTCTGTTCTTACTGAATTCCATAGTTTTTTGGATTAAACATGAAAACACCTTTAAATTCAAACTGGAAATTACACAAAACTATTTGACATGTGTTTGGATGAGTCACATAATTGAACAACTCCTCCTGGGAAAGGACATCACCTCCGAAATATGATTTGGAATAAGAGTTCTAATTAAATTCTAATTGAAGTCATCTTTAAAGAGGAAAGGCTGTCCCAAGTCTAGTAAAAACTAGAATTTCTAAATAGAATTCTGTCCTTTCAAAATATATTAAGATTATAATTAAAAGATTAACCAGGTCATCCTGGGCAAGGACATCGCTTTAAACATCTAATTTGACAGACGAGCTTTAATCATAACCCATTTGCAACCCGTTTAATTTAAGCAAGGAAGTGATATTCAAATTCTAGTTAGAACTAGACATTCTACTAGAATTCTGCCCTTTTAAACTCTATGTAAATTATAATTAGAAGATTGAACAGGATCCTGAGAAAGGACATCATCTTGAAAATCACGTTTAAAGTAAGAAGTGCAAAGAAACTCCAGTTGAAGCTAGAATTTCTACTAGAACCCTGTCCTCAACACATGAAAAGCCCGCCTCAGCAGATTCACACCACAGTGGATGCAGTATGGTTCCAGCAGAGCTGCCAAATAGTTCAAACCAGGATAGGAGGTGGTGTTGATGCAAACTAGCCAGGTGATGCAGAACCAAGTTGACCGGCATCATTGACCAAAACTGCCTTGTAGAAAACCCAGCCTCCCAGGAGGTCCCACTCACCCCAAAAAACGTACGTGGATTACATAGGGAATCCCAAGCAGCGTACCAGCCAAGACGGCAACTCATGTCGATCCCAAAGCTCCATCTAAAGAAAGGGAACCAAAACCCTATCTCTACCAAAGGGTTCCAAAACCTGTGGCGAGGAGATCCAAAGGGCGGATAGAACCAACTTCTTGGCAAGAACACAGTTCTCCCTACTTTGACTACCCCAGCTTTTGAGAGCTCGAATGAAGTCAAGGGATGGATCCCCACATCCAGACCAGTAGGATGTATGTATTTTGGTCCGTGTCACCCCAACTGGCAGGGTCCGTTTTTTGCAACGGGTAAACCTCAGGAGCATCTCAACCCCGGTGAGTCGGCGACACATCTGGGCCCCCAGATAAAGAGGAGCCACAAAATCCCAAACTGGTCAACTATGGGTTTCCTCTCAGCCACCAACTCGTGGATTCCCTGCCCCCCCAAACAAGGGCTAGCCAGGTGCTGAGAACGTGTGGTTCACGTGCCTCAAGGCTCTGAAGTTGGTGTCCTGCGATTGAGCGATCGACGCAAAGCGCGGCGACTGAGATGCGGGAGACAGCCTGAGGATTCTAAGCCAAAGGATTCGTGCCCCAAATGGCGGTCCCAAATGGCCACAACTTTTCAGGGATGTTGGTCGACTTTGGCCAGCGAACCACCATTTTCTGAAAGGTAGACAGGTGGCCGTCTTTCCAACATTGATGGGGGCCGACAGGATGGTTTTGGAAGACTACAGCTTCTATAGGATGGCATTCATATCTAAACGGCAAATATCGTGATGTGTCGGGACCAGAAATGATGGATCGCTCACTTCTTTCTTGGGCCGGCCCGGAAATCTGTTTGAGAGTGCAAGCCTGACAGAGAATTCCCTGAAGGACAAACAACCCACAACAAAGCTTCTGGAATAATCCACGCTAGAAACCCCGCAGACTGCGGGAATGTTAAAGTGACCAGCCTAGCCCCGTCGGGCCGACGGCACGGAAAGATTGGGTCGTGCGGCGTGCCAAAGGTCGTTGACAACGGTCGGTCTTTCCATCGGAAAGTCGAAAGGGAGGAGCATCAAAAGTCCAATGACTCAACTCGTCGGCCACATCGTCCTGTTCTCGAAGGTGCGTCACGTCTTGCATGTGAAAACTGTGCAGCACAGATTAAGGCGCTCCAAAAAGTACGTAGAAGCGGTGAAACCTCTCATTTCGGGCCAATAATCTTCATTTCAGCCCGTGGGAGGGCTGGATTTGGCGTCCCATTTTCCGTGACACAACACACCCAGCACTCGCCCCAAGGCTCCTCTTCTTCCTTGCCGTTCGTTTCCTCGACCTGGGCCCAAGCGCGCGTGGGTGCGAAGAAGCGCGAAATTGCAGAAGCTGGGTTGTCTGCTGTTCTCTGATCCCATACGAGTGACTACGCTTCCTCCTGACGTGGCACCTGTGGGACCTGGAAGATCAATTTCCTTTTGGAGGGACCCCCTGGATGCCATCTTAGTGGGAGAGGGGGTAACTTTTAGTGGGTGAAATGGAAACCCAACCACTAAACCCGAAAAAGAAGAAGAAAAGAAAACATCATTCTGGGCATGGCTGGGAACCGCCAAGGAATAGGAGCCGCATGGCTGAATTCCACGTTGCAAACATGCATCACATCAGAACTACCTCTGCTTTTTCCTCCTCTTTTCGGATTCTGGCAACCATAGTGAGCGGAGCTTAGAGTGTGTAGAATGACATCAATGTCATTGGGCAGGCTTCCTTTGCTTCCGACTTACCAACAAAAAGGGCTCCGTTTAGAGCCACCTGCGCATCAGAATCCAACTTAGCTTCACACTTCTGGCGCCTCCTCTTCCTCGAAAGTAACACTCTTTGCCTGACAATTGGGCGAGAGCCACAGCTTTCAACATGTCAACGGTGGGCATAAAGCCTCGGCTTTGTGCCCCTGGCTCTGAAAGTGAGCCTATGGAAATGCACCCCACGCTGACCGTAGACAACAGGATATGTGGACAACAAACCTGAGGTGATTCCTGGATCCCTTGCTAAAGCTAAACTTTTAGAGGGGGTTCGTGGGGATATGTCACACCCAACACAAAACATCTGAAAATGCCTATGGGCATGGTTGGGAAAGGCCAGGGAATGGGAGACACATGGCTAGATTATTTGTGCTCCCTTTGCGTCAAATAGCCCCCATTCTGAGACAAGCCCCAGGAAACGAGCACTCTTTGGCTGTGCGCATCCTCAATTCCACGTTGCAAACATGCATCACATCAGAACTACCTCTGCTTTTTCCTCCTCTTTTCGGATTCTGGCAACCATAGTGAGCGGAGCTTAGAGTGTGTAGAATGACATCAATGTCATTGGGCAGGCTTCCTTTGCTTCCGACTTACCAACAAAAAGGGCTCCGTTTAGAGCCACCTGCGCATCAGAATCCGACTTAGCTTTACACTTCCGGCGCCTCCTCTTCCTCGACAGTAATGCTTGCCTGACACTCTCCAGAGAGCCACAGGTTTCAAGATATCAACCGTGGGCGCTTTGTGCCCCTAGTTCTTTGCGTGAGCCCATGGAAATGCACCCCACACTGACCGTAGACAACCGGATATGGGTATGGGTCAAAATTAAGCCACCGGGGGACCGCTGGATTTTTTCTGTGGTTCCACTTGCCAGGGTTCCATTTTGGGTACCTACTTTTGACTCACAGCCATATGCTGACAACAAACCTTGGTGATTGCTTGACGCTGGCAGGGCTGAGACCTCGCCTGCGTGACGCTCGGCAAGCGGCAGCCCGCGCTGCTGTTAGGGCGGTGCGCCTGCGGCTCTCGTAGGCCCTCCTCGGTTTCACCGAATTTTCTCTCTCTCTCTCTCTCTCTCTCTCCTTGATCCCTTGCTAAAGTTAGACTTTTAGAGGGGATTCGTGGGGATATGTCATACTCCACTCAACATCTGCAAACACCCAAGGGTATGGCTGGGAACCGCCAACAAACAGCATAGGAAACCATGCTGGTGCCGCAGCAGCGTGATACAGCAGAACCGACAACCCCTCCAGCAAACTCGACTTTACCTGCTCAAGAGTTCCATGGTTCGGATATGGGCGCGCAATTTAAGGGGGCACCCTTTCGTAGACGATTCATGTCCACCAGCCACTGTGGAGGGCATTCCGGCTTAAACATTCATAGCTATGCAATGTTTGCACTCTAGGGAAGCACATTGGAACACGGACGGCGTACGGACATGCTGCCAACATGAGCTGTGCCAATATGTGCTTCCGACCTGTGCTGCCTCTGCGATATGCATGAACATGCCGGCACGGCTGTTTGTTGATCGGCCTGGTGTCTCTGGCCTTTCGCAACGACTCCCACCCCCGGCTCCCCCCCCCCCCGCCCAAGAAAAACACAAAAACCTGGGGTCGCAAGTGCGGTCGCAAGCAAAACCAAACCGCACGTTTAGACTACCTTTCAAAAGTCGCCCCGCCCAAGGGGAAAAAAAAACAGGGGTCGCAAGTGCGGTCGCAAGCAAAACCAAACCGCACGTTTAGACTACCTTTCAAAAATCGCCCCGCCCAAGGGGAAAAAAAACAGGGGTCGCAAGTGCGGTCGCAAGCAAAACCAAACCGCACGTTTAGACTACCTTTCAAAAGTCGCCCCGCCCAAGGGGAAAAAAAAACAGGGGTCGCAAGTGCGGTCGCAAGCAAAACCAAACCGCACGTTTAGACTACCTTTCAAAAATCGCCCCGCCCAAGGGGAAAAAAAACAGGGGTCGCAAGTGCGGTCGCAAGCAAAAACCAAGCCGCACTTTTTGGACTGCCTTCCAAAGTTGGGGTCGCCAGCAATTTCAAAGTGTTTCTTAAAGCGATTGTTTCAATCCTGTTCCTATTTGTTAGCAACTTAAAAGTGTCTCTTGGAGCGACTGTTTCAATCAAAGCCCCAGCCTGCGGCTTCTCCGGCGTCTCGGCTTCTTTCGCTTTGGGCTTCGTCGCTCTCATCACCTGGCGAGCAAAAACCGACCCCAACGATCCCTTCAGGCTCAAAGATCCCAATCCCCGAAGCCGGGATCGGGTTCGGTGAACCTCCCAAAAAGCAGCCCCCCGAGATCGCCCAGTTGCGATCGCTTCTTTCAGTCACTGCTGCGATCGGTTTTTGGGTGGTAAAGCTAATGGAAAAAAAAAGCGATCGCAACTGGCGATCCAGGCCAGTTCTTTGTAGAAATTGGCCATAGACTTGATATGGCTGTGGGTCAAAAGCCAAAACGTACTGCTGGTGAACATCCGATGCAATCCCCACAAAATAGACAAAATGGGTGGTGAATTCACCTTCCCCAAAATGGTACCATTGGTTTTGACAGCCATCTATTGACCGAACATCAATTGAGGTCCGGCACAGTTCCCTCAGGCGGATGGCAAAAGGAGGTCAAAGGGAGACCGACCATGTTTTGGGTGTCCATTCTTTAGGACACACCAAACAACAATAAATCACTTGTCAAAACGTCAACAAAACGCTTTGTCAAACCTCCACTCCTTCGTCTTCAGCTTTGAGGGTAAGCTTCAGGTGAATTTAAGGCAGGGTCAAAACACAGGTTTCCCTGAAGGACTTGGGTGACTTGGGACATGTTGGTTTCGTCCCTTGGCATAGCTCCTCTCGTGTCCCGAATGCCAAATGCACTGTCGACTGCACATCTTGACTGAGCCTCATGCGTGCGACAAGTAGATTCTGTGGGCCATGGTCATGGGAAACTTGCTAGGAATCTTAGAATAAGGCTACCCTTTTTCTGTCTTCTATTTGAGTAGGGGAACCCTCCCCCAAAAAAGAAAGTAAAAGAGCACTGCTGGGGGACCTAGCTAGACTTCCTGCTAAAGGCCAACCCCAAATTCAAGTGAGCTTGTCTGTTGTTCCCCTTTCTTCCCAAAAAACACCAAAGGGTCCGAATCCAGGCAACACTCCGCGCCTCGCCGGGCTCCAAGCGCTGCAAGAGGCTGTCAAAGGTCTTCTGCAAGACCTCGGTTTGGGCGGGGACTCCGCACTCCGGGCCGCCGGGCGGCCTTTTTTTGTGTGGCTAGTCCAAAAACAGGGGGGAACCAATACATGCAACCCTGGATTTTTTTGGAAACAAGGACTCAGACCTGCGGTCCCTGGTCTGGGCCTGAAAGAGGTGTTGGTTTCAGGTTTCAACCCTTTTTTTGGTTTGGGATGTATCGGTTCCTGCCCACCTCCGGAACCCATACCTTAAATGCTTTGCTCAAACTTGCCTTCCAGCCATCAAGTCATGGAAATACGGAATCCCTCAAAAAGGAGTGCTTTCCCTTCAAAAATAAAACCAAAAGAACGCCAAAAAGAAACACCAAAAGGGGGGGGGGTTCCAACCGGTCGCTTCCCCACCCACTCCCCCGCGGATTTTTCGGGCAATGCCAAAACAAGCGGCCGCTTGCTGGGACTGTAAAATCTGCATACGGTCCACCGAGCTCTTCTGCAAGTCTTTGATCCTGCGGAAGTTGGCCGGACTTTCGCGCGGAACGTCTGTTGGTCCACCAAGCATGAAGGACATCGCAGAATTGATTCTGGCAGTGAAGTAGTGAACAACCATTGTGTATTGGATGGAAATGGAATGATCAATCCAATGATGACCATCACATAGTTAGGAATGAAGCTACAATAATTCCCCAACCCGGAAAAATACCGGCACCCCCCACAGCAAAGGACCTTTACCCCGAGCTCCGAAGCAGGCCTAGCTGTGACGACGGAACACCCCTCCACGATATGGACCACCCCGCGTTTTCTAGAGCGAATTTGGGGAGTGTGCCGAAAGTCCTTCCCTCGACTACAGTTGATGCTCATGTCCTAGACATGGCCCTTCTCTACATTCTAATATAGAAAGATTTCCAGGGGTGTGTCTTAAACTAGGGGAACCCCCAAAAAAGGTGAGTGCCCTTTTGTTTTCCCTTCGAAACCACTCTAGAAGGGTAGTCCAAAAGATCACACTCCCACAGGGTTCTCCATATGCCTTTAGACATCACCCTATGGGAATCTTGACCAAAATTGGCATGGGCGATATTTCATCCACACAAAAGGGGATTGCAGGGGCCCGTGCGCCGCACGACTCCCAGCGCGCAGGCAGTTCCTATTTCCTCCTGAATCTTATCCCATGGCTTCTTCCTGGTTGGGTGGAAGGAGCAACCTCTCTCTCTCTCTCTCTCTCTCTCTCTCTCTCTCTCTCTCTCTGTGCTTTTGTTTTGGAGACGTACCGGTTGGTAGCGGTGACCCCGTAAAAAAAGAGAAGCAGTTGCCACGCATTTTGTTTACGGCGCGCACTTTTAGCAGGTAATGTCCCCCCAAGAAAACGCAACACACCCACACACCCACAAACAAACAAACAACAAAAAAAAAAGAAAGAACCAACACAAAACAGGAGGAGGAACACCAGACATACCCGACAATTGACATACCCGACCATTGACACCTCAAACCTCCAAAAAAATGATCAGCCGATTGAA
>CAUJNA010000313.1:204571-242071 GCA_963377175.1 Effrenium voratum | reverse complement strand
CTGGCGACCCTTGAAGAACAAATGCTACGTTCGGGGGAAGAGTGCCCCTAGCCAGAATGAGATGTTGAATCTCAAAACACAAGCTCCCCAAGGCACATCAATGTTGGCAACGACCCCCGCCTTGGACATCGTGCTCGCAGGAGGCACTGGCGACCCTTGAAGATTAAATGCTATGTTTGTGGGAGGAAGAGTGCCCCTAGCCAGAATGAGTTTTTAAATCTCAAAGCATGTGGGGTTGGTCTTTGAAAGAGGCTGCAAGGAAACCTAGTTTGGGCCCCCCTCCCCAATTTCGAGATGCACGAACATACAGGGGCTCCAATCGGGATGCCCGAACACCCTCATATTTACCAGATCTTACCATGGATATTTGTGTGGTGAAGCAGGACACCCTCAAATTTACGAGATTTTCCCATGGTTCTTTGCGTGGTGAAGCAGGACACCCGCAAAAGAAACCTGATTATTCCATGGTTATTTGTGTGGTGAAGCAGGATAGGAAACCTCCTTCAAATTTACCAGATTTTTTCCATGGTTATTTGTGGCGGAGGAGGCCCTCAACCTTACCAGGTTTTACAATGGTTATTTGTGTGGTGAAGCAGGAAACCCCTTGATTCGTGGGTGAAGCAAATTTACTACCATGGTTTTCTGTGTGGTGAAGCAGGACACCCTCAAACTTACCAGGTCTTGTCATGGATATTTGTGGTGCAGGAAACCCTCAAACTTACCAGAGCTTACAATGGTCATTTGTGTGCGGAAGCAGGAAACCATCAAATTTACCAGATTTTGCCATGGTTGTTTGTGGTGCAGTAAACCACAAAAATTAATTTCAGGGTCATTTGAAGCAGGGCACCCTTAAATTTACCAGATCTTGTCATGGTTATATGTGTGGTGAAGCAGGAAAACCTCCTTGAAATTTACCAGAGTTGTCCATGGTTATTTGTGGCGCAGGAGGCCCTCAAACTTACCAGGTTTTACCATGGTTATTTGTGTGGTGAAGCAGGAAACCCTCTTGATTCGTGTGGTGAAAGCAGGAAACCCTGAAATTTACCAGATTTTTCCAGGGTGAAGCAGGAAACCCTCACTACCATGGTTTTCTGTGTGGTGAAGCAGGACACCCTCAAATTTACCAGATCTTGTCATGGATATTTGTGGTGCAGGAAACCCTCAAACTTACCAGATCTTACGTGTGTGGTGAAGCAGGAAACCAGCCAATTTCTGGATTTGGCCCTGGTTATTTGTGGTGCAGTCCATTCGCGGGCAGCAAGCCCTCAAACTTAATATTCCGGGTCAATTGTGTGGACCTTACCATGGCTACTTGTGTGGGTGTGTGGGTCTGTGAATCTGTGTGTCTGTGTGTCTGTGTGTCTGCGTATGCGCGTGCGCGTGCGCGTGCGCGTGCGCGTGCGGTGCGGTGCGGTGCGGTGCGGTGTGGTGTGGTGTGGTGTGGTGTGGTGTGGTGTGTTGTGTTGTGTTGTGTTGTGTTGTGTTGTGTTGTGTTGTTTGTGTGTGTGTGTGCGTGTGTGAGTCTGAGTGTGTGCGTGTGCGAGCGCGTGCGCGTGTGCGTGTGGATGTGGATGTGGGCGTGGGCTTGGGGCGTGTGGGCGTGTGTGCGTGTGTGCGGGCGTGCGTGCGTGCGTGGGTGCGTGCCTGCGTGCCTGCGTGCCTGCGTGCCTGCGTGCCTGCCTGCTTGCCTGCGTGCCTGCCTGCGTGCGTGCGTGCGTGGGTGGGTGGGTGGGTGGGTGGGTGGGTGTGTGTGTGTGTGTGTGTGTGTGTGTGTGTGTGTGTGTGTGTGTGTGTGTGTGTGTGGTGTGCGGTGTGTGCGTGCGTCGCCGCGCGCGCGCGTGCGTGGGTGGGTGGGTGGGTGGGTGGGTGGGTGGGTGGGTGTGTGGGTGGGTGGGTGTGTGTGTGTGTGTAGGTGTGGGTGTGGGTGTGGTTGTGGGGGTGTGGGGGGTGTGGGGGGGGTGTGGGGGGGTGTGGGTGGTGGGTGGTTGGGTGGGTGGGTGGTTGGGTGGGTGGTTGGGGGTGGGTGGGTGTGGGTGGGTGTGGGTGGGTGTGGGTGGGTGTGGGTGGGTGGGGGTGGGTGGGGGTGGGTGGGGGTGGGGGGGGGTGGCAAAATATGCTTTGGAGGGTACCCTATTTCGGGTTCCCAAAAGGGACGCGCCATAGGGGTTGTCCAAAAAAAAGAGGACACTCCCAAATAGTTGTCTCTTTTTTGAGGATACCCTTTTTGGAATGGCTGGAATGCTGGCTCTCAGAGAATGAATGAGCGAACACCTTAAACTCAAAGGGGATCCTGGTTCTAACCCCCCTTTCATTCCCTACTGAGCACCATCAAGATTACGGGACCCCCAAAACGGATAGGTTTCCTGTTTGCAGTCCCGCAAACCAAGGTGAAAGGAGGGGAACCCTTGAAGAACAGATACACCCTGTTCGGAGTGGCTTGGGGTCTGTTTGGCGATGGGATAGGGTTTGGGGACTGTCTAGGATGGGCTCAAGATGGGTTCAAGTTGGGTAGGTTTGGGGTGGGATAGGCTTGGTTCAGTCGGTGCCGCTTGGAAGACTTCAACATGCCACCTTCAGGGGACCCCAACTTGAGGTCCTCTAAGAGCCACACCTGCAAACGGAATTTCGAGCAACCTCAAAAAGCCGGGCTCCACTCCTTGCATCACCCCCCAACAAACCCACCAACCAGTCTCCAGCCAAACCCAGCCTCAGTCCAGCCTCAAACCCAGCCTCAGTCCAGCCTCAAAAACCCCGCCCAGCCCGGTCCCCCAGCCAGTCGAATCTGGGGGGGGGAGCGTTTCGGCCTCGCCTGCACAGCGTCAAGGTCCAGCTTGAGCGCCCAGGAGACGCACAAAGGCGCGATGAGGGCGCCCACGCCGAAGAGGAAGTGGAAGCCTGGGATCGAAACCAACACGGTGGACCTTTTCTTTTTTCGGGGGGGGGGGGGGGTAAAGGAGAACAACCAGTTCGGGGTTCTGGGTGCGTTTAAAAAGGAAAACAACAATTTGTGGGTTCCCTTTTGAGAGAGCTGGGAGTGTCTTGTTTGAAGGGTACCCTTTTTGTGGTAGGGGAAACAAAGGGAAACCACCCCAAATAGGGCACCGCGGCCCCTGTGACTTGACAGCCCAAACCTGGTTTGAGCTCCATCCTCCTTTATAGTTGGGGGCCTGCGAGTCCAAGAAAAACAGGGTCACTGGCCCCTGAAATAGCCTAAGGACTTCACTTCACCAGTGATCGGGGGTTTCTAGTTGGTACTGCATACTTCCATTTGCTCGAGTCCTCTGGCAAAACATGGGACGCACTCATGTGTTTCCAGTCCCGTGTCTTAAACTCTACACGGATGACATGTTGGCCGCTGGACATGCTTCATCCCAAGCCGGGAAACTGAGGGATGTTCGGCCCACCGGTCTGGGTTGGTTGCCCAAGATGGATCTACCGATGGGTTGGGTTGGAATCGGTTGGAAAAACGCTCCGAACGGGCCCCTGTCAGAACCCCGAAGAACCTGGCCCATGAACCAACAATCGCAAACTCAAACCAACAGCTGCGGTCTTTCCAAACAACCAAACAAAAGCAAGGTGTTTGTTTGTTCACAAACAACAACCAAACAACCAAACAACCAAACAACCAAACAAAAGCAAGGCGCTTGTTTAACAAACACAAACAACGATCGGACACTTTCCAAAGCAGCTGAGTTGCCGTGCACCGCCGCGTTGAGGTGCTTGTGGTTCCGCCAAACTGTGAGCATCAGGACATTGCCGCCGGTATCCAGCCTCGCAAAGCTTCGGCAGGATAAAGGGACTCTGGCGAAATTCTAATAGCATGGCACCTCATTGGGTTGCACGTTGGTGTACCTGTTCGCTGTTTCCTTCTTTTTTTTGACTTGTTTGTTGGTTTCCTTTGGGGGAAACAAACAAGGTCGGCTGAGTGTCAAAGTACACATGCCCAAAAACGGCGACTAGTATCTTACTGGATGTGTTGGGACTTCAAAGCTTGTTGGCTTCTCTTACCCCCAATGTGTTGCCTTTAATCCCACGGAGCATTTTCCTCAAGCAGTCTCTGAGATATTGCATCTTCAGAAAGTGACACGCCACTTTGAAACCAAAACCACGCAAGGATAACTTGGTGAAACAATTACGGCCCACCTAAGGACGGGCTCTTATAATTCTGAGAGCGTTAGGGGTTCTGATGTTCAGGGTGAATGCCCCCCCCCCCCCAAGATATCAAAGGAGACTCATTGCAAACTGGCCTTGAAGGTGAAAACAAGTTTTAAGCCCTGGTTTGGCCATGAACCTAACTTGGAAATCAGAGATTGGGTTCATGATATGTCCGTAGAGCGCCCCGGGTTTGCTCTTTGAGCCCCTGTGCGGTGTCCTCACGCTCCCATCTCAATTGGGTTAGATGGACATCACCGGGACCCAAAGAAACTTTAAGAAAGGGTCCCTCAAAATACAGTCCCACTTGGGCAAACCGTCCTAATCCTAATCCTAAGCCAGATCCGACGGATCCTTGGCAAAAAGCGACTTCCCAAGCAACTCTTTCTGCTTGGAAGCAAGGACACTGGATGGAAAAACCACAGAACCGACGGATCAAGGCAAGCTCAGCCGGGCAGTGCTTGCACGCCGCTTGTGCGCACCGCTGCTTGCCGGGGAGCAAGCCCATGCTCAGGCCCTGCAAGGCCTGCGACGTGTAGGCCACCGCTAGGTTCTGCAGAAAGGGCACCTCTCGAGGCGCCAGCAGACGGAAAACCACCCCGTCTTTTCTACCAACCCGTTGGGTCCCATAAACGAAGCGGTCAAATGGAGGACAACCACAGGGGCACAGGATTGGATGTGGGACCATGGGAAGCAACGAAGTCAAATGGAGGTCAACCACAGTCCCAAGGTGGGAGACCATTGGAAGCAGCCGCGACCCCCGTATGGTAAGGGCGCAATCTCAGTATGACTTGGTCGCGTCGTGCAGAATTCATGCCGGACAAGTCTGGAGAAGGGACCGTTTTTTTTTTTGGTTCGTGTCCGGGTGTGCCAGTGGTTGGAGGGAGGGAATTCCACTTGTTTTCCATATGCCGTTTGGGTTCGATCCAGAAGTGGGCTCCTTTCGGATGCGGGGGCCGGGGGGGAACCGCCAAGCGATCGGAATCGATTTGTTGCTTGGAACCCCCAGCAGGACACCCTCAAACGAATCGCGCAGACAAAAACAACAACCACCAACCAACCAAACAAAACCAATGCAAACCAAACAAAACCAATGCAAACCAACCAAGGCAAACCAAACCAAAGCAAAGCAACCCAAACCAAACCACACCAAACCAAACTAACCAACCAAACCAAACCACACCAAACCAAACTAACCAAACCAAACCCAACCCAACCAACCAACCAAACCAAACCAAAGCGAAGCAAAGCAAAGCAAAGCGAAGCGAAGCGAAGCAAAGCAAACCAACCAACCAACCAACCAAGCAAGCAAGCAAGCAAGCAAGCAAACCAACCAACCAACCAACCAACCGACCGACCGACCAACCAACCAACCAACCAACAAAACAAACAACCAAACAAACAAACACACAAACAACCAAACAACCAAGCACACACTCACACTGACTTGCACTTATCAGGATACTTAAGTCAGTGCTCGGCCGTTTCGGATGTGATTGGTGTTCTGCTTGAGACTAAGCCGCCATCACAGCGCCCAGGGCGCTGCCAAAGGTTCCCAGCGCCAGCAGGAGTGCAGGGTTCGGGGTCCTCAGGTGCGTTCAAACGCATGGACTTCGCGCGCAGGAAGAAACCGGTCCTGTTGTTTCACCATGATCAAAGTCACCCCTAAGTGGTAGGTTAAAGCGACACCACCAACCATTTTCTGACTTTGCTAACCCCAGAGAAATGAGTCGAAATAATTTTACCCCAGAGAAATGAGTCGCACGGCAGGATACTTAGTGCACTAGGGTGAAAGTTGGCAAAATGTCCCCCACGGCTTTGTCATCCCTCCTCTAAGGGACTCTCCGGTGAGTTCCATGTTAGATGGACATTCAACATGAATCAAGGGATCCACTAAAAAAGTTGAACTGAGATTGTTTTATTGTCCAAATGTCACTGTTCACCCCTAGAACCAAGGGCTTGTGCATCTTTCCGGGCAAAGACGTAAGATGGTACCATTGACGTGCGTGGGGGTTGCCAACATTGAGGGTGCTTTTGGTATCCCATTGAAAAGGTGGCACGCAAGTGTCCAAAAAGAAGACATCGTCCCCCCCCTCCCCCAATGTGGTGGCATTGAGGACCCCTTTGTTGGACGCCCTACCTTTCAGGCGGAACAACACGGGTCGGTGGATGCAGCGCAAAGAGATGGCGACAAATGGCCATGGCCCTTGAGGAGAAACATTAGTCATTAGCCTCTTCTCGCAACCCCAAGAATTCGCAGAATGGCTCCCCCCCCCCCCCCTCCTCGCAGACCCTGAGCGCGCCTGTCCACCATGGGGCCTCCAATGGTGGATCCCATCAGGTACCCGCCTGGTCGGCGGAAAAGACTCAGCCCAAACACCTGGGTGTGACTTCGCGTAAAAAAAAAAACACAACAGCAACAACAACAACAACTTGAAATGGTGGACATCAGACTTCGGGGAGAAACTAGTCCACCAACCACTTGTCTTGCAGGCGCGATAGGTAGGGAATGACCTTCCGAGTGTTGGGAATGAACCGGAAGGGGATTCCCTTCAAGGAAACCATAGGCGAAGGGGTCTGACTTCCATTCAAAATGCACTACAAGGGATCCCCCAATCTTCGGGTGTGTCCAAATACTGCAAATTGACATGGAGCTTAACCATTCCTTGCAGAAGAACTAATTCTCCCTTTCGAGGAGCTTGTTTCTGAAAGGGTCCATTTAATCGGGGGAGTAACTCTGCGCTCCCGTTACGGAAAAATCCTCAGACCCCCATCTATACGCTACCAGAGATGTTCTTTGCGGTCGCACAGGAACCCGGAAAGATGTGGACCTTGAGGGGTGCGATTGAGGCGGGCCCTCTCGCATTATTGGGCCCTCTATATACATATATATATATATATAGATATGCATATATATATAGATATGCATATATATATATATATTTAGTTGTCAAACATATGGCCTTGTTTTGGACCTGGTGCCCCCTGGAGCCTCCTTGTAAAGGGGATAGCAAAAACGAGCCCTACTATTGTCAACCCCACTGAATAGCTATATTATTCTACATTAACATGCATATGTACATAGATATTTATATATATATATATATATGACATGTTATACACAGGCACATACACATTGCACAGTCAAAGCCCACCAAAATGCTTAGCCTCACCGACCAAACCGCCAAAACCCCAGGCCGGCCGCCGAACCGACGTGCCCCGGCCGACGGCGCTACGGGGAGACGCCTGGCCTGCCCGCGCGGAGAAGAGGAGGGAGGCCAAAGCGTTGGAGCACTGCAGGCGCTCGGTGAGGTCTCGGATCGATCGGCGATCGATGCGATCGATTTTGCGACGGATCGATGCCGATCGAACGGCCCAAACTGGCCATGGAGGCGGTTGAAAGAGGGCTTCAGCCAGAGCAAACCGCAGTGTCGTGTTTTTTTTCTTCTTCTTTTATTTGTGTGTGTGTGTGTGTTTTTTGGGGTGTGGAGCTGGTTTGTGGCAGCGGCAACACTGACAGGTTGCGAGGAACAAAGGAAACCCTGCAAACCAAGCCCGGTAACCTTTGAAAACTGGCCAATGGCTCCAGCTTGCGTTGACCCACGGCCGTCCAGCCGCAAACAAATGACTTGGACCCTTGTGGTGTCCCGGATACCAGGCGGGGAACGTGAAATTGGGCTCCTCTTTGGGGTCCCTGTCCTGACCACCGGTAGCCATCTAGACCAGCAGGACGAGCGGGTCCCCGCCTAGCAACGTGGGCCCCAGCATCGCGTAGCAAATGCCTCGCTTTCGGCACAGCTGCGGGTTCAACGGGGGGTTTTGGTCACTGATTTTTTCTGGGGGGGGTGGTGGGGAGGATTCTAAGCGAAACAAAGACCGAGACTCCATTCCTTCCTCGCACCAAAGGTTTTCTCTCCGACTTGCATCGAGCATTTTCAAAGCAGATAATGGCACAAAAGGCCTGCGGTTGCGTTCCTTGTGACTTCCCTCAAACCATCCTAAAGAAGGTGCCCCTACATTTGCGTTTCAACACTCATCGTGTCCCGAACTCCCAACATGGATTTTCTGGCACGAACCCTCCTCGATCGCCAGTTGCGATCGCTTTTTCGATCCACTTTGCCATCCAAAAACCAGCAACAGTGACTGAAAAAGCGATCGCAACTTGGCTATCTAGGCTTCTCCTTTTCAACATTTGAGGCTCCTCTGCCCGATCCGATCTCATCCCCGAATCCCCTTTACCGCAGACTTGAACCCTTGTTGACGCAAGTCTTGCAGGCCCTGAGCCCTTTTTCCCCTTTCACCGCCAAGGAAACTCACCTTCAATTTGGCCTTATATGGGGCGACATAATTAGAGAGGGGTGTCGGCGTATTTTGAAGCCTTTCTTATAGTCATGCTTCTCACAAAATAAGGTGTGTCAATGTTGATATGGTCCCTTATACTACATGAACACCAACCTTGCTTGGCCCACACCTGACATACGCAGACTTCTGAAGCTACTGTTCAGCTTCTCTAATCTCGCCCACCTGTAACCCATGTTCAGCTTCTCCGTCCACCGAAAAAAAGGAGAAACAACAAACCCTCGCGTTTCGGAGGGCACCGATCCAGGGCCCCATTTGAGGCCCGATCCGATCCAGGCCTAAATCCTCCAGTGGTTTGAGGGTTAGAATCAGCTGGTACCTGATTTTGTTTTTCTGTTTTGTCTATTTTAGTAGGGGAACCCTCCCCCCAAAAAAGGGTGAGAAGGGCACTACTGGGGGACCTAGTATTTTGGCTGCCCTTTCAACCCAACCAACCAAGGGTTCCCCCAAAAAAAGGGTAAAAGGGCACTGGGAGACCTAGGGGCCCCGCCTACCGCCATGATGGCGGCGTAGAGCGCCGCGGTCCACAGGCCTCGGTCCAGCGCCGTCAGCGCCGAGGACTCCGTGCGCGGCAGCAGCAGATCGTCCACCGCCATGGCGGCGACGCGCGAGTGGGACGGAGGATGAGGTCACCGGAGAAGCTTTCCCCTTCTAGGTCCTCCAGCAGAGGGGTTGGAATAAAAGTAGTCTATTTTAGTAGTAGGAGGATGGTCGCCGGGGAGTTTTCCCCTTCACAAGCTGCAGCTAAATGGAAAACCAACTACTAAACCAACCAAAAGGCTAAAAAGCTGGGGAACCGGATTCTCCAGGTCCTCCAGTAGTTTGAGGTTAGAATAAGTCGGTACCCGTTTTCTTTTCTTTGCTGCAGCCTATTTTAGTAGGGAACCCTCCCAACCACCTGGCTGGGAGACCTGGCCTTCACAAGTTGCAGACACTGAGGTCCCGGTCCAAGAAGGATTCCCCCTGCGAAAGCTGCACGTGGGAAACCCCATTGGAACCGCCGCCACTTTTGGAGGCGCCCAAAAAAGAAGTGGAGGAACTTCTGTTGACTGGCCGCCTGTAAGCAAAGGCAGCAAACTATTCGAACGAGTTGCTTGCGACTGAGCCGTGTTTTGATCGTGGATCTGGTTGCTTGCTCATTGGTGCGCGATGCATGTGTGTCTCCGACGTGCCTGACAAAACACGCCAAACGCAGCGTGACGTTGGCGAAGGCGAGGCAAGGGACGGCCTTCTCGACATTTGGCTTTGTCAGTGACAGCTCATGGGTGTGTCTCTTTTAAGGCTCCCCCCAAGATGTGGTGTTCCTGTTGGTGTCCCTTTAACTCACTGGCTGAGTGGATGGCCCAAAAAAAGTCCAACCTTTATATTTACCACCAAAACGGTCTTCCCAAAGAGTTTAAAGTGCATGAACTCAGGAAGTGAGTTAAAGGGTACCGACTCAAGCAAAGCTCACGCCCAGGCGCTTTGTTTCCCCTGACCCTTGGTTTTTTGGCCCGCTGAAAGCTGGGCAGATCAAAGGCCCAACAGCCCAGCTTCTTGCGACAAATGAACGAAAAACCAGGGAACACACACACACACAGACTTACCCCTTAAAACTCCAAGCCCTGGGGAAGTTCATCTTTTACAGACATGTAGCCCATGTTACCCAAAAAGTTGAAAAGTTGTGTTTTTAAGAGGTAAGAAGAAGATCAGCGAAAAGACATCAGAACAACCAAAGCTGGAACAGAAAAGCCACAAACCCATAGCATCGAAGCTCTAAAGCTTTGAACCAAGGCGGGTATGTGTCAAAGAGATTTGGACCCCCCCAACTGGATTTTGGCGTCCTTTTGGTTTCCATTCAAAACCAAGTGGGTACCGAGCCTCAAGACAACAAATGTGCGTCATGGCCACGGCCTTTGTTGTTGTTTCTTCTCTCCCACTCTCTCGCTCTCTCTCTCTCTCTCTCTCTCTCTCTCTCGCTCTCTCTCTCTCTCTCTCGCTCTCTGTCTCTCCGTCTCTCCGTCTCTCCGTCTCTCCCTCTCTCTCTCTCTGTCTCTCCGTCTCTCCGTCTCTCCGTCTCTCCCTCTCTCTCTCTCTATCTCTGGAACCCATTCTTTTAAAGGCACAAGACGCATAGGTTTACCTCCCCGTTGTGTCATGCTTTAAACCAACTCCCGGCGACTGGTTGCATACCTGGCTGCCCCTCATGGACTGGGGGGCTGTCCTCAGATCCCCCTGCTCAGCGTGACTAGCTTTTCGTGGGTGAAATTCGGAAACTACCACTAAACCAACTGAAAAGCCGAAAAAACTCAGGAACCGGATTGCTGGGAACCAAGTTAAATGGGCCTAGCCTTGCTGAGACCACTGCTATACTTGCTGATGCAATTGGTAGCGAATGACCTTCCGAATGAACCTGATTCCCTCGAAGGAAACCAACTCGGAGATGGTTTTTCTCGGGGTCATTCCATTTCTCCTTCCCTGCGAACCAGCAACTGCAGAACAGCCCCTCCCTACCCCCTCCTCACCCGTGCCCGCGGCGCACGCAGATGCTCGCACTCAGCCCCCCCACGTGAACTCCGAAGTGGCCACCAACATGCGGCTATAGCCCAGCGGCAACACCCGCACCTCGCTATCCACACACACGGCGCGTGTGGGGACGATCTTTTTTGGCGCGCGCGCGGCGCTTTTGCCGTGGCGCGCCCCTTGCGTCCTGTCCTTTTTTTTGCGGCTCCCGTGGTTGATCTTTTTAAAGGAACAGGGGCGTATCCTGTCTTTTTGGCGTTTTGGTTGCTTGTTGCTTGTGGCGCTTGTTGCGCTTGTTTGTTGGCTTGCTTGCATGTTTGGTTGTTTGCTTTGCTTCCTTCTAACACGGAACCTGACTGGGGAGGGTACTTTTCTTCATTTTGAAGGGGCCTCCAAGAGAACCCCCCCCCCATTTTTCGGGCTTCGTACATTAGCCCAGGCGTCTTGATTCGTGGCTTGGTGGCTTGGGTCGGTCAGCAAGACTCACTTTCAGCATGTAATGTCTAGCTTCAGCATCCGGGTCTCTCTCAAATGGCCCCCTCCGACTGTTGAAGGGTTTGCAAGTGCATGGGTAGCCACAAGGAAACTGAACTGCCTGGGGGTGTTTCGGATCGGACACCCACGGGTCATCTCTTGGCAGGATCACATTGTTGTATGCCAAGGATTGGTTTTCTCGGCTTTACCCCGCCCCCCCTCCTCCGTTCTTTGGATGGGAAAAACAACGATGCCGCTTTGAACATGGCTCCTTTCAGGTGTCCCTTTCAAACCCAACCCCAACAGCAGCTCCCAAAGGCGAGGCTTTCCTTCCGAAGCCTTTCCTTGAGGCTTTCTGGAGGGCTTCCCAACCATTGCTTTCCCCCACAAAAAACGCACCGTGGGCTGGTGGAAAGCCGGGTTCCCCGCGCAACCCTGCCAAAACCTCGCGCCTAGCAAGAAACACTCTATGAGCCGAAAGGGTTCCCTACTGTGGATGGACAAAATCCTGCACCACCTAAGATTCTCTGGAATGATGATTCTTCTGCAAATACCAACAAACAAATTGGTTCCCATGTTTCAAGGTAGTGCAGGATATGGTCCATCCACACCTATGAATCTCCATGAGGTATACTGACTTCTTGCCTTGCGGTGATGCTCAACACCTCGAGAGCGGGTTTTGGAATATGAGGCCCCTGGACGTCTGGAAGCTCCGAGCGGGTTCGCTGAAGACCCGCCCAGCCCCCCAACCGCCTTCACCGCCACCGTGCTGGCTACGAAGGCCGGCACTGTGCAGGCGATCTGGCGATGCGAAGCCGGCGGCGGACGGGCGTCTCAGACTCCAAATCCCAAGCAAAATGGGGTGTATAACCATTACTGGAAACCACATATTCACTGAACCGTCTCCACATAAACCCCTGTGTAACAATAGAATAAGGTCGGACAAAAACTATCCAAGGCAAATGAGGTACAGAACCACCGCAATCACTATGTAACAAGGCCTGTAGGTGTTTTTTACCCCCCTGCTCCCCCGGCTCTGTCGGAAGCGAATTGTCAAAACAATAATATCTTTGGCCAAAATCTGAAGACTGACCTCCACATGGGGTGCTCGTGCTGACTTGCTTTCAAAGCTTTTATTCTGTGCATATGCACCCCTCGTTGCTCTATCTGTCTTGGGCCTTTCAGCATGGGTGCGCTCGGCCAATCTCAATCCGTCCCAATTTGACATGGGATCCCTTGTGAAACCAAGGATTGGTGCGAATCGATCAACGAACACCTATGGAGCCTGCAAGGCCAACAAAAAGCGAAAACATCGAGAAACGACGCAAAGATCCCAACATAGCTCCACAGACCATGGCTATGGCTTGAACACGACCCGCGCCGTCAGGTTGTTGCCAGTCTTCTCAGTGATGACGTGCGGGCATGCCTGGCATTGGGAAACGAATCGCTCGCCTGGATCGCCGATCGCACGCCTTTTTGTCTCAGGGCGTCCAACTCTTGAAGTTCATCTCATGCGAGTCGTGAACATGTCTCGTTCGACCAAGAGGACATGTGAAAAGTCGCGAGACCCCTGGCTAGTGACTTCCGGCGGTTTGCGCAAGCCTAAGGCTCTCAGTCCGAGCGGCATGCGTGCCCAGGTGCACGGAGACAGAAGCGTTACCTGGGAGCACCCGGGACCCGGGACCCAAAACCCATGGCTCTCCATGGGGCGAGAGGAGGAGCCCACGGCTCGCTCCGGCAAGAAAAAACGCCTGCTGCTGGCTCCCCCTTGGGTTGACAAGCATGCCAAGAGGAATCAACCATGAACATGTTCCAGTAAGCCGAGCCAAGAACGTGGGCAACATCTCGCGGAAGATCTGAAAAATGACAACGTTCAAAAGCGTGGATTCAACACATGGGTGTCATTTTTTAGGGGACCCCCACACCAGTGGCTGCTTTCCTTTTGGTTTCCCTTAAACAAATCAAAGCCAAGCAACAAGAAGGCTTTCCCCCAGAGAAAAAACGAGGCATCCATATCACCAAGGGCAGCCTTACAAGGGCAGCTGCCGCCCGGCAGAAGCTTCTTGTCTCCTTGGGCCCCCCGGCTGACTGCATCGATGTAGCCCACGGGCAGGCTGACCTGGATGGTCACCGTATCCTCAGCTTAGCTTGAGAGTGGAAGTGTGGTTTGGGTCCTGACACGCGTAAGCTGGTAGCAACTTATGTAAAGAAGTGGACATGGAGCAGCGCTAGAAGGAAGATTTAAGAAAAGCTCGCTTGACTCTTGGGGCAAGGCTCTGTGGCTCACCTGTTTCTGCGAGCCAAAAAAACGGCGGCAAAACAAAGGCGGCCGAGACAACGGAAGGACGGGCTGGAACTCCTTTTGTCAGGCGCCAAAAGCCAAAGGGGGGGGGTCCTTTTTAGACCCCATAAAACGATGAGCGAATCAATATGATTCAATGAGCAGGACCCTCCTTCGAGGTAGAAATGTCTCAAAATACATGACCCCAGCCCCTTTTGGATGGTCTTGACCCAAACAAAAACCACCAGTCACTCGGATAGACACACCTAGACCCATCAAACACATTCAGGGCTTCTCTCGGTTCTCTCGCTCGGAAACCCCCGCCCTTCCGGCGTTTCCGGGGCTTCGGCACCCTCGTTGCCCGAAGTGGGCGACATGGAGGTGACGTTGGGCGTGGCGTAGGCCCGGAAAGCCCAGTGCTTGCAGTCCTGCGATGAGCGCTACAAAAGGCACCCAGATTTTTCACCTGCGGAGTCCTCTCTTTTTGCCGGTCTGAGGGGAACTTTTGTTTTTTGTTGTCCTCTTTTCTGTGGGGGGGGGGGAGCCATCTTGCCAAGAGGGAAGGATAACCTGAAAAGTTGAAACAAAGGGGGTCTTGCGGTTCCCATGGTGAAAAACCAAAAGGCTGGCTGAAAGCTTAATGGCACTAAGTCGGAATTCATGCTGGCTCATCCCGAGAAAAAACAAAAAAAACAACCACATGCTGGTGGGCGAAACATCGCGGAAACATACATGGGCGTGGCTAAAAAAAATAAACAGGAGGGGCAAACCGCAGGTTCCGGTTTTTTGAGCCACTGGGATCAAAAGGAAAGCACTGGCCATGTTTGGTCATCTCGTGAGACATCGGGCCAAGTTCTAGTTGGGTCAAAGTAAATGGCACAAGAACTCCATCATTTCTGTCACCCACAAGGAAACCGTGCCACTTTCATCCTGCACAGTTCCCAGCCTGGAAAATAAGATTGGACCCCGCGAGAGTGAAGGACCTTCATGATGTTTCAAAACCACACATTTGCACAACTTCACGCATCGCTTTTTCCTCGTGAAACAGAACAATTCCCCAGACACATATTGGCGTGTCTCACAATTCGGGATCCCTAAAATGCCGGTTCCAGTTCTCTTTCGAAATCCAAAAAAGGTACCACCTCCAAAATCCAAAAGACACACCCACTAAAAAGGCCTCGTCCACGTCCGCGGGGTTCACCGTGGGCCCCACCGTGGTGGTCAGCGTGAGGTTTTGGCCCATGGTGGTGGTGGTGGTCGTGCCCTGAGCTCCAGCGGTAGCTGGTGTGTGGTCAGGCGCCGAGCAAAAAAAGCGAAATACATCAACCCAGGATGTGTGTGTGTGTGTGTGTAAGTGTGTAAGTGTGTAAGTGTGTAAGTGTGTAAGTGTGTGTGTGTGTGTGTGTGTGTGTGTGTGTGTGTGTGTGAGTGTGTGTGTGTGTGTGTGTGTGTGTGTGTGTGTGTGTGTGTGTGTGTGTGTGTGTGTGTGTGTGTGTGTGTGTGTGTGTGTGTGTGTGTGTGTGTGTGTGTGTGTGTGTGTGTGTGTGTGTGTGTGTGTGTGTGTGTGTGTGTGTGTGTGTGTGTGTGTGTGTGTGTGTGTGTGTGTGTGTGTGTGTGTGTGTGTGTGTGTGTGTGTGTGTGTGTGTGTGTGTGTGTGTGTGTGTGTGTGTGTGTGTGTGTGTGTGTGTGTGTGTGTGTGTGTGTGTGTGCGTCCGCGCTCGCACCGCGCGCGCGCGTGGGTGGGTGGGTGGGTGGGTGGGTGTGTGTGTGTGTTATTGAAGCGACGCTCAGGTTGATTTCAAGGGAAACCAAAAGGACAACTACCACGTTGCGGGGTCCTGATTTTGCTACCCACATGACGTTTGGACCCACATTCCCATAAAGAGCATGGGCAAATCAGTGAGTGCCTCGGATTTTGCAGTGGAGTTCAGTGAGTTGCCCCATGTCCCCTATGTCCCTTCTAAGTCAACCAGAGGCTACATGTTTGCTTCACCACGCCTCACTTGGTAAAACGCTCTCACCGGTGATATAGATCTCCTTCGTGGATCCCGCCGAACATGGACTATTGTCTGCCCAAAGGGACCCTCTAGTGGGTTCCATGGTTGTGGAGGGTAATTACTCCATTTAACTAACACGAATCAAGGTCGGCCGATTTAGGAAAAACTGTGAAACAGTTTTTACAAGTTCGTAGCTGCTGAATTGTCTGCAAGTTGAAAGATTCAACGCGTTCCTCTGGCTCAGGGATCTCCTTCGTCAAGCAAACAACATGAACCTCTTCTGACGCTCTGAAGCTGAGGCTATCTTGTCGGCTGCCTGCGCCGTTCACATTGATGTGTCGCAGTCACTTGCTACACTGGGGATGAAAGTAGATGGCACAACTCCCTTTACGTGGGTACAAGCATGACTAACCCCAAAATGAGCGTGAATTGGGAAATCTTTCATCTTTTCCCCTTGGTTTCCAGGGACACCAAAAGGAAATTTTCCCGAGATCCACACGTCCCGATCCAAAAACTTTGCCCCCGCCCCACGTGGTCAAAGAGACCCACGCTCCGAGTGGCTGGGTGAGGGTCCGGGCCGCTCCCACACTTGTGGGTGGCACTGATGAGATTCGTCATCAGGTCCTAGCCATCCGAAGCTCAGCGATGGACCCAGTTCTAGGGCGACCTCCATTCTGAACCCAAAAATCCGGATTCTAGAAAACCTCCAAAACGGCCACAAAAAACGGATCCAGTCTTTTGAAAATAACAATGCTTGAACAGAATAAAAAAAACATCCCTTAGAACATTGGGGCATCAGCACTCGGCGGGGAGAAAAAGGTCCAGCAACCACTTGTGAAGTAGTGGTTCCCTGATTAAACAGCCAATTCTGGCTGTACCTTCCTCACCTTCTTGTTCGTTCTTCTTGTTCTCCTGACGAAAATCAAGGGAGCCTCTCTAGTGTGGAAAGCTTCGAACCCAGCCTAGACTCACGCAACACTACCAACGAAATACATGTTTCTCTTCAAAGACCTAAGATACCCTCCCACCAACCTCCAATGGACGCTGACCCTGGGCTACTTTTTTCTCCGTGTTCATTCTCTTCAGGAATCCTTCCTTCTCTTCACATTATCTGCCAAGCACTTGAGAAAGGGGTGCTGTCGAAAGAACAACATGGGTAGAATCAATCTTAGAATCATCACCATTCGGTATTGCAGTTCGCCTCAAGCATCGTGGTAAAGAATCACAAAAGGGCGGATCCGCACCGGTTTGTGGCAGCCTGTCCCCTGCAAATACTTGGGTTTTGGGTATGGCTTACCTGTCACAGCTTGCAAGGCGACCCACACCACAACTGCGACCCTGCGCATCGAGCAGCACACAAACAGCTGGCTCAAGATGAGGTAATATACGGGTTCACCAGATTTCGGGTGGACATCCGTTGCGACTTTCGTAGGCAACCTGCTGAAATGAGGCGCGTGTGCCTTCCCATTGGACAGACAAGCGGCCACTTTGGCCGCGTTCAAGGTCAACTTCCGCGTGACGAAGATCACCTGGCATGTTGCATGCCGGACTTCAGGCGCGCGTGTCCCAAACTTCTGTGGGGTTTAGCTCGTCAGTTGAGCGCCATGGTCGAAATAATATGGTGCTCCAGTGATAATGGACATCTTGTGGTTGAAACTCAATGCGTCCCCCATATCCCTCCCATATTGATCATAGGCAACTGCACTCGCCATGACGATATTGGTGTCTCTTCAAACTAAAGGCTCCCTTCCCGTTCGAACCAAATTAATTTAGATCTGGGAACGTCCTCCCCGAAAAAGGGGATGATATGACTTTGATACAGGGGTTCAACCCATTTGGATCTCTTTTCGGGGAACTCCCTTCTAGTTGGCTTTACAGGAAACCAAAGGGTTCCTTGGAACCGCTCCAAAATTTCCCCTTGAACAACACCAACCAAGCAACCCACACAAACACACTATTATTCAACACAACCCCCCTTCCCCAAAAACGCGCACTTGCACGCTTAGGTGTTGAGGCGTCAAAACCCGCAATGAGAGGAAGCGGGGACACTGGAACTGTGCCGACTCCCCCGACGTTTGGCGTGGGAATGGGCCAACCTGTTGAAATTCCCATAGCTTCCCATGAATCGAATTGGGTGTGTCGTTTTAAGGGTACTCTTGTTTTGTGGCTTGCAAAGGAAGCCAAACAAAACACGGCATTTTGGGGTCCCCGAACAAAACAGACGCACGCATTTGAACGGTTGTCACAAACATTGGTTTGTTTTGAGATAGGGGAAATCCCAAGAATGGGATGCTTCCATGAAAGGGTTCCCCCAAAAAAGACCCCCAGCCCCGTTTTTGAGTGCATTTTTTGGCTTTTGGTCAACTTCTTCTATTTTTTTACCGATTGCTTCCTATGACACCTATTTGAACGTCAGGTTTGATTGGGGATGCGGACCCCCGATCGGTTGCCAATTAGGAAGCCAAAAGGGAGCCAACCACCTGGTCCCTTTGAGAACCCCCCTAAAATCTGGGCTGTCCTCAGATCCCCTGCGAAAAGTTTAACTGTTACTGGGTCAAAAGCCCACCAAAAGCTAAGGAACCGGATGGCCGAGGAACCACCAAGAAATCTGCCCTCCCTCCCACTAACATGGCAACTGAGAGCCGGTCCCTTCAAAAGGAAATTCATCCATGTACCTCCCCACGGGTGCGGCATGAGGAAGGGTATGAGTTGAGCCTGGAGGGTATGAGTTGAGCTTGGTGGGGTTGTGGTTACCCTCCTCCCACTAACATAACACCTGTTGTAGGGTGCCTGGAACATCTGCTCCTGAAGGGACCCCTGTGAGGTGCCGTAAAAAGTTGGAGGAAATCTATGCGTTGAGCCCAAGGATCCTCACCCCCGCCCCGCCCCGCCGCCCCGCCGCCCCGGCCACTCGCCTGGGTGTCAGACCAACTCTCCACGTCCGCCAGGGTGCCCAACGCCGCCGCAGTGAGCTGAGCGAGGCAGACATGTCACGAGCCCTGCGGAGGTCTGCCACATGTGAACCCCTGTTGCTCGGATTAAGCAGAACCCCTGTTTATCTAATCTGTTTAATTTGATAGGGGGGTGTTCCCACCTCCAAAAAATGATGTCTGAATCCCCACGAAGTGATGGTTGGCAGACGGCCTTCTCTAGGTCCCCCCGGATTAAACAGAACCTCTGTTCATTTATGGGGGTGACCACCCCCCAAAAGTGATGTCTGAATCCCCACTAAGAACCGGACACCCCCATATTAATAAACAGGGGCTTATTAATCCGGGGTCAATATTACACGCTGACCCCCTGTCGCTTGTGGTGTTTACCATGGTTCTATGGTGGCTTCATTTCAATCCCCTTCAGTCCCTTTGCCTCTTTCAACCCGATCAGGAAACTTGTTTAAACGGCACAAAGGAAATTACGAATCGCAAGCGAAGGACCTTCATAGGTCATAGGCTTTCGCTCGTCACCACAGGTGAGATCGAACCACACATTGCATAGAACGTAGCCAAGAACACTTGGGTTGTCCCCCATGTCCTCCCCAAACCAACACGCGTGACTACCCAGAAATTGATCAGTTCGTGAGCCACGGTCATTATTTACTGTTACACTTGTGGACATGGGAGAATAAGTGTTTCCTCAATTTAATGTTTGTTGAAGTTTTGAGCTTGTCCCGTTCTCGTCCCGAACCACAAATGGGCCATAAAACCTATGCATCTTTGGGAGAGAAATTAACTATCCTTCGGGGTCGTTTCGCCCCCATTCTTGAGAAAGACCCATCTCGAGCAAAGGGACCGGACCTCGACGCAAGATTCAAAGACCCACCACAGACTGGCAGCATAGACCACATTTTTCTCATCCACCATCAACTGTGTCTTTGCAACCCATGTTTTGACCCAACCTCCCAACTTCCCCCCCCCCCCACCAACCCCCACCAACCCCAACCACCCCCCCCCCTCCCCCCCACCATCGCGCTTTCCCGCTTTCCCCCGAAATCTCCCGCCTGCGGCGTGAGGGCCTTGTTGCCGAAGCCCACCCCGCGCACGGTGACCCGGGAGCCGCCCTCCTCCGAGCCCACGGGCGGATCCACGGAGTGGATCTCGAAGCGCCTCACCGCTCGACCGGTCGACTCCCCGTTCGCCCGTGAAAGCGCGTGGGCACGTGGCCGGAGGGTCTCATGCTGAGGTCGTGGGGCCCCTTTCAAGGATTTTGCGTGTGTTTGTTTGTTCTTTTTTCTCTCTTTTTGTTCTCTTCTGTTTTTTGAGGATCGGCTGATGGCCCAGATTCCCATCCTAAGCTGACCTCATTTTTCCCAAAGACATCCTTCCCCTTGAGTCGTGAGCCATGGCAAGTGGGGTGTAGCTATTCACCAGCCCGTCCGGAAGAAAAAACAAATCGGAACCGTTTGTGCTTGGTTGGTGAAGGACAGTTTTCAGGAACCCACGAAACAAAAAGGGGTGAAGGATGGAAACGGGACAAGGAACCTTCTCCACTACAAAATCCCACTCGTCAGACAGAAGTCCCGGAAACAAGGCATATATTTCTCGAATCATCGGCCTTATTTTTGTACGAGTGGGACTTCGTACGAGCGGACGAGTGGATGGTCACTCGTCCGTCCACTCGTCCAGTACTCGTACGGACGTCTATTTGGGCGCGGACATGTTTAGAATTCAGCTAACCCCACACCCATGTCTGGCTCCATCAAAGAACCATTCACAAAATGAAACCACTTTCAGTTGGATGCAACCGTCGCACCCCTTGCTGGCGGCCCCCGCGTGTCCAAGTAGGAGCTGTTCAGGGAGATGCCGTACCCGCGGCTGCTGATCTGAGTGGACGGGCTCTGAGACTTGCGCCTTTTGTTTTTCTCTTTTTTTCCTTCTTGTTTTATTTCTTTTTTCTCATTTCTTTTTTTGGATTCCGATTGAAGCAAGGGGGGTTGATATGGCCATGTGTCAACATCCCGTACCCCCAGTGAACATCCCAATCACCACTAAAATAGACTAAAATGGGTGGTGCACCTACCCCATGGTACCATTGGTTATGGGTGGATGGGTTGTAATGGGTCCCGGACCCTTTGGTGGACATCATTAGGTGGGGATGGAAATGATGCACCACTTTTGAGCTAGTTCCAACTCGAAAACATCCGCAGCCATATAGAGTGACGGACATAGACATAGACAGGGGTTTGGATTTTGTTTCAAAACAAGTGCCTGCTTGACATGCTACCTGGCGTGCCACGCAGCTAGTTTACGTTTCTGTTTGCTGTGCTGGACTGTTACGGACAAAATCCAACACTTAGAACCGTTTTCCAACACTTAGACACCTTTTAGACGAAAACAGGCACTTGGACACTTTGACTTTGTTGTCTAGGAAATTGACAAAGCTTCAAACTGATCATTTTTGCATAGGAAATTGAAAAAGGACAAGCCCGAGGAACAAAAACTTCTAGCTGACCACTTTGAATAGGAAATTATTCGTTCCTTCCGTGTATGAAGCAGTGGGGGGGGGGGGGATGGTAACCTGACAGAGTGGTTTTCCAAGTGTCTGGCAGTGTGGCAAATTTCCAGCGGACATCGTACTTCAAAGTTGTCCGTTGCCAATGCCAGAGAAAAACTAGACTTTGAGGCAGGGCTTTCATTTTTGAATACGAAACTGAAAAGGGACAACCCGTGCAAGAATTTGAGGAAACACTTCAAAGTGATCATTCTTGAATAGTGCACTGAAAAGGACAACGCTCCTAAGCCAGAACCGGCAAAAAGGCTTCAAACTGATCGAATAGGACATTGAAAACGAAAAAGGTAATGCGTGCAGGGTCCCAACGCCATCACTCGGGCGAACCCAAGGTCAGCAAACAAATTCCAGCAGGGACAAGCCAAAACCTGCGCAAGCAAAGCCTCAATAAAGCCACGCAATC
This sequence comes from Effrenium voratum, assembly GCA_963377175.1. Classification (NCBI taxonomy): domain Eukaryota; class Dinophyceae; order Suessiales; family Symbiodiniaceae; genus Effrenium; species Effrenium voratum. Next base: position 220,398 of record CAUJNA010000313.1, on the reverse strand, counting down.
GCATTGATTGTTGCTCTAAGCCACTGACCCAAATACAACGACGAAACTTGTAAGCCGCCATTCTTGGTAGCACTTAGAAGCATCAAGCGCGGAGCACGTGCTGCGGCCGTTTCGAAGTGTTGGATCCACTGTCCTGTGCATCAAACTTACGAACTGTGGTCGGCTGGATGGTTTTTCATGCTTACCACTTGGGGTTGGCTCCAAGAGATTCTTCCGCACACATGCAAAGGGGACCCCTTCAACGAATTCGAATAAGTTCGAATCGCTTGCGCAACGGAATCATGTAGCTTCTGAAAGAAACCCACATGTTAGTCACCACACGAGAAAAAACAATTTACACCGAAAAGTTACCTCCAGTGGAGAGAAAGCAGGGCATCCAATCTTCGCGAGCTTGAAAGGGCACCGGGCCCGCAAGGGGAGGAAAAAGGTCGACCTGTCTGGGGTTTGAAAGGCTGTCCCATTTCGGACCTGCGACTGACACGGGTGCCCTTCTTAGACCTCAAAACTGGTGTCTTCCCACTGGCGTCCCTTGAAACCAACCCAAGAAAAAGGTCGCCGCAAAAAAAAGGACGCACGGCGTTCTAACCATTGGTTTCCCTTGAAACCAACCCAAGAAAAAGGTCGCCGCAAAAAAAAGGACGCGTGGCGGCGTTCCATTGGTTTCCCTCTAAACCAAGCCCCAAAAAGGGGGGGTGCCCTGCAACAAAAAACCCGCCCAGCTTGGCGCATTGGGCTGAAAGCCCACACTCTGCACGCACGACGAACCGCTCGCTGAGGCGAGATCCCAAAGCGTCGGTTTCACAAAGTACTCCAAAGGTTTCACCACACCTCGGGAGTGGATTCGGAAGTCTCAAGCCACTGGTGGATTTGGAGTGTATCGCTTTGTCTCAAGCCACGGGGTTCTGAACGGCGACTTTTTTTTTTTGCTCCAACGGGAGCTTTTAGGCGTGCTCATTTCGGGAGTTTCGAGCCCATGGTGAAAATCATCGAGCGCAATCCACTCTATTCTCTCTTAGGCCAAAGCGTCCTCACCTCCAAATGCATGTGGGTCTGTGTTTCTCTTTTGGCCCGGTACCGTACCCTTGGTGGGGTTGGTCTACGGGAGATTCAAAGAAAACCGACTGCCACTTTAGGGGATTCCATATCTCGAGAAAATATATTTACAGGTTCTCGCGCTGGTAGACTTTGTGCAGCGCACGGTTCGCTTGAATACCAGGTTGGCACTTGAATACCTTGCGGCTTTGCAATGGGAAATGACCCCTTTGCCTTGTCCAACGTTTGCCGACGGCTTGCGCCATCTGCCGCTGGCCGTAATTCAAATTAGGGACCCTTTGGTGGACATCAGACTTCGGGATTCCACCAACCACTTCTCAGGTGGTTCCCGGATCCGGAGAGCTTTCATTAGCTTCCGCGTGCTTTCGGATAGCCCCTTGCAGGGGTGGTGGTTGCTAGGGGGAAGCCTCAAAATGAGTGGTTTCCCTCTCGCTCTCCTTGAAACCAACACCAAAAAGAGGTAGCAGCTCCAAAGCCATGAGTTTGAGCGTGTTCTCATAGGTGCGTACGGCATGGAATCGAATGGGGGAGAGTCCTCTGCCGGCAAGTGGAGGGGCTTGAGTCATCACTTAGTGCAAGAAGTGAGGCTTCCTAGTCCTTCAATTCTTCATGAGTATTGATATAAATACGATTGTGACTTTTTGTTGTAACATATTCTTCACAAGATCTGTTCATGTTTCCCATGATCGTATTCAGACCCTGGTAACTCAAGCAGTTGGCCCAAGACTAAACTAAAGAATGACTCGGATGGTTCTGGCCACACCTTGTTGCAAAGAGCACGGTCTTTCCAACCTTCATCTACCCGAGCACGTATTGATTGTGGCCCACTTTGGAGGGTCTTCGGGCCTAGAAGGGGTCTGTAAATCTATGCGTCAACTGGGTCCTCATTCAAAGCCAAACCAAGCGGCAATCCGCGTTGTAGATGTCCTGACGCAGCCCACTGAGCGAGTTGGGCTTGTGACAAAGAATACCGGGGGAGATTGGGTACCGCATTCCATCTTTCTAGTCTGTCCCGCAAAAGGGAAAACGGAACTGCAAACGGAATTCGAGGGGTCACCCAACCCAATTCCTTCTTTGATGGAGTGGGATGACAGAACACGCAAGAATACCCTGCACGCCAAGTAGTATAAAGTATATTTGGCTGTGTGTGTATGTCAAGGCCCAGGAACCCCTTCAAACGGACGTGCGGCCTAACGACGCACTCAAATACCTGGTTTCTTGCCGATCACCGCCAACTTGCTTGTGCTCAGCAGGGACTACGGTGGAACAAACCTAAACAATCAGTGAGCATACCCAACCAAATGGGTACAGTAAGCACACGTTTGAACATTGTCCGGGAAATGGGTGGACCACAATTGGGGGTCCATGTGCTAGCAAAATTGTTACTCACTCTAGGAAGCCCTTCCCCGCCTTTCGATCCAATCCTTGACTTAATGTTGATCTGGTTTCATGTTGGTCTGCCTTCGTTTTTATGCTGATCTCCCGTAAGAAGCCCTTCAAATGCTTGGTTGCAGGTTGATCTTTCCAAATTTGGGTTTCATGTTGGTTGGTTTCATGCCGACCTCCTTTTGAATCCTTGGCTTCATGTTGATGTGGGTTAGTCTCCAAATGCTTGGTTTTGGTGTTGATCTCCCGAAAACGCCGGCGTGTCTGTTTTCGAGGCCACTCTCCATTCGAACCACGGCCGCTCGCTCCGCGTTGGCGGTGCACAGCGGAGGTTGAGACATGGCCGATCGCCTTGAAGCAAACCGCGAGGCGGCGAAAGCAACCCACGGGGGATCTTGGGTGCCTGAACCCAACACATGGGGATAAGTCTTAATCAGATAGGCGGGCCACTCAACCCAAAACACATATGAGCCACTCAAAGGAGTGCACCTGGGTGTGAATCTTAATCAGGGACCCTTTGGACATCAGAATTCGGCGGGGAGTCACGCCCACCAATCACTTTTGGGGTGGTCCCCTATTAAACTTCATTGGCGTATGGGTGTTTCGTTGTGGTGGTTGGAACCACCAAAATGGCTTCGGCGTTCCTTTGGTCTCCATTCGAAAACCACAAAGATGGGTTTGTCGTGCTTTTCGCGGGTGCCAGATTTTTGAGCGGGAAACGACCGGAAACTGGCTGTTTGGAGGTTCCCCGATTTGGCGACCTACCCATAGTGTCTCTCGAAAAAGGGGTCCCTTTTTGGATGGTGGGGAACCAAAGGAGTACCACCTCAAAAGGCCCCTTTTGAGGAAAACCCATATCGGAAAGACCAGTTTCCTTCTGGTTTGCTACAACAGCACCTTGGTTCTGCTAAGATGGTTTACAGGTTTATACAGGCCTTTCTACATAACCATGCTGAACCAGCTGATAGAACCACTTACTAACTGCCTAAAGTGGCCAACGGGGTTTTGGGAGAGGGATGATGGGATGCTTTGATCCCACAATCTACTACCAACATACATGGAAGAGACCAGAGACCCCTCGGTGCCAATGTTCCTCTAAAGCGAGCCTGCGCACTTCCATGTTGGCAGGGGTATTGCTTACCTTTTCAACAATAAAGCAATATACCGCAAACTTAAGCATGTGCAAGTAGGCTTACATGTGTGTTCAGTTTTTAGGCACATAACATCAAATATGCAAAAAACAACCTTCCATCCCATCAAAAACCTGGATCTTTAGGACGTGGATCCCTAAAAAAAGAAGAAACACAACATCAGACCGTCTGTGAAATTCTTTCCCCCCTTCAAGCCATAAGCTGAGATCCCCCCAACAACCACGAGGCCTGAGGCATGGATCATCCAGCTGCCAGCAAAGCTAAGTTCTCACGAGCCGCGCACGAGTTCTTGCACGGACTTTTTGCAAAAACACATTTGATAACCACCCCATACGGAACACCCAACAATGACCCAACAAACGTACGTTTCCCTTTTGGTTCCGCTTACATGGAAAACCAACCAGAAGGGGACTCGCTAAATGACACGCCCGCCACCTGCTTGCGCCGAGAAGCTTCAGCTGACAGGAGATCGTCGTCTTGTTCACGTCCCAAATCTTGCCTCAGAAGGATGGCACGCCATCGTTGCAACCGTGGTCCACCCGCTGGACATTTGGCTGTGGCTCAAAAAACTGGTACCCAAAATGGGTTGCCCTGGTAAGTGGAAACATGGACCAAAACCTGCGTAACCCCTCCTGTTTAATTTTGAGCCATACCCCATTTCTAGTTGAACCTCCCAGTGGATCCACAAAGGAAGCTCCCAGTGATGATCCAAAAACAACTGAAACAAGGAACCTCCCAGTAACGATCCGAATTGGAACCTCCCGGTATAATGGATGCTAGAATCGCAAGCGGTTTTACTCCGGGATCGGTGAGCCGAACTCATTTGCTTGGAAGGCATGCACACCAAACGTTTTCCATCCAGCTGATGCCTTCGGGGGTCGAACCTAGGGTCCTTTTCGATGCTTCTCTCATCTTTCTAGCTCCGACAAAATCGTGAAGCCACACCAGCCACGAGTTTCTGGTGGGTCCAAAACAGGGTAACCCAAAAATGGGTTGCCCTGGTAAATGAAAGCATGGACGAACACCAAAAAGGTCCTTTTTTCTGTTGGCTTGATTTGACCCATGCTATGGTTTGTCCATCCTATTTGTGGGTAAACGAGGCAGTGCTCCGCGAACGGCACTGCGTCATGGCGTGTGGCTGTCCTTCCAAGGTGCATGGCCGCTCTCCGAACATTACTTGGACCTGGCGTGAAGCTCATTCGCATCACTTGCTTGAGGCAGTTGTCAGTGGCAGGAAAAAAGACAGGAAAGAGGTGCCGTTGAGATCCAAATGCCTGCACACACAACCATATTGATGAGGAGACTTGTGCCCAAACAAGCTTTCAGCCAAGCTTGTTTATCCAGCAACAAGTCAACACGCGCATCAATCCGTTGACCGGCCCTTTTGGGTGTTTCCCAAAATTAAGGACGCCTTCAGGTGGTTGGTTTCCTTTTGGTTTCACCTCAAAACCATCCAACCAGACTTTAACCATCCAAAGGATCCCGATTTTAGGAAACACCCAGTTGGCATCCTTTTAGCTCCTTTTTGCACTCAGGGCTTGTTCAGCGGAGATGGGCGGCCATCGTACTCCAGGTGGCTCCACTGTGAGAACTGAGCCTGGCGCAAAAACAAGCCGAGCCGAGGGCTGTGGTCGTAGCTATGGTCCAAATCTTTCTGGGGAAGGTCATCCCTGGGGCTCAGTTTCCACCAACCATTGTTTGACTAAGGATTGTCATCATCCAAATTGTGTCAACCTTTCTTTTAATGGGGGGGGTAAACCCTAGGGTCATGGCTTGCCAAAAACAAAGATACCGACCTTCCCCCATTTTTTCCAGGGCAGAGTCCAGGTAGATCGCCAGCAAAGCAGTGGCTTCCTATGCCTGGCAACCAACCAACCAACCAACGGGGTTAAGCCCCAAGCGAGTTAGTCAAAAACAAGAAACCAAAACGGCTCCGTGAATTGCCATAAAAACGCGATCCTGTACAAGACTGTGCACGAGCCGTTGCGGTTTTTGCTTGAGTACGCAATCACGCCATGCGCGTACCCATCTGAACTCGAGACACGCCCGACACTCTGTCCCGGTTTGACCCTCGACCTTAAGCGTATGGGTATGGGTCAAAACCAATGGTACCATTTTGGGAGAGGTGAATTCACCACCCATTCTAGTCTACTTGAGTGGTTGGGTTGAATCGGATGTTCACTGGGGGATAACCGGGGTTTTGACACATGGCCATATAGGTGTGTCAAATGTTTCAGGGGCCCCCCAAACATGGATGTTTTTTGGTGTTGAAACTTGGCATCCCTTGCCACAGAAAAAGACGAACTTCTCGATGCGCCCCAGCCTTCCGCACGTCCACGCGCTCCCACATTTCTGGGAGCCTCGGAAAGGCAGCGCAAGAGCACTCGAGAGGCCCAGCCAACTCCACCGCTCGCCAGGAACACCAAACCCTCCGTGGAGAAAACGCGAGGGACATCCAACTCTTCTTTGCTGAGTGGATGGCCCAAAAAATGGTTCAAGCTTTATATTTACCACTAAACTGGTCTTCCCCAAAAGCTTAAAGTTCGTAAACTTGGGAAGTGAGCAATTCTTCTCTGCCTTGATATTCAAAGTCTGAGAGCCCTGCCTTGGGTCAGAAGCATCTGCAACACAAATGTCTTAGACCGTGGAACTTCAGAGTGCTCCTTCGCAAGAGTTCCTCTTGGTGCCCCGTAAACAGGATCCGAAAGGATCCAAAAGGGTTCTTCATGCGGAAACTCCCCAAAACAACCCTTCCGCTTTTGTATCACCCGCCGGTTTTTGGCCTTCATCACCGCGCTTGTTTCACTTCCTAGAGCTCATCATGATTTGCCGAGAATGGTTGTAAGATTTGTTTGATGGTAGCCTTTTTTGGACAAGAGGCAAGCCATCAATTGTTCATGGTCGCCAATTTTGAGACACACCCATTTTGGGGGACCCGCTCACCATGGTAAGGCTGAACACCAAAGCTAAGCATCTGCGCGGTGTGAAGACACTTTGTCCGGGAAAAAAAACGGTCGCCCACCAATGAGCGGTGGGGTAATTGAACTGTTGAATGGGTTCCAAGAAATGGGTGTATCTTTTTGAGGGAACCCCCAAAATGGTGGTTGGCTTCCCTTTAATGCCACCAAAGGTACTCGCAAAACAAAAAGACACGCCCAAATGGGTTCCTTTCGGATGTGGCCCTGGTGCAGGCAGTCGGAACCCTGTCCATTGAAAGCGCCGCAATAAAAAACACGGGTCCCCGGTCACAGGGGAAATCCTCCAAATCAGCTGGTAGCTGCGTGACGCTTTAACTGGCCCAAATGTATCCTTTAAGGAGCGCTGGTTGAGATCCTTTCAAACATGTGTCAACATGCGACACCCCAAATGCTGGCTTTCCTTTTGCTTTCCCCCAGAGCAACCTGAACAGCGAACCCTCAAACAAAAAAAACATGTATTGATCCCTGTCCCGATTTGTTCCGCCGTGCGGCAACTCCGCCAAGGGCTGCGGAGGCGGGACTGCTTTGGTCGCGTTGACATCGGAGCCTTCAGCAAATCGTTTGGCCGATGCAGTCGTTGGCCGATTTCTTGGCATAACGCCAGGGTACACCAAATGTGTTTCAACTCGGGAAAATAAGGCTGAGACTGGCTAGAGCAGGGCTGAACTGGGCTAAACATAGGCTGTCACTTGGTTTCTTCTTTGGGCCAAACTAGGGGGCCCTAGTCTTCCCGCTGGCTTTACGTTTGCTTTCGCTTGAAACCATACCAAACAAAAACAGCGGCTCCCTTTTAGAGAAACATCCATTTGCACGAGGGACAGTAGTCCAGTCGCCGAACATGCAGGTTGGAGTTGACCCAAAACCCGTACTGGAGGGTCCTTAAACCTTTGGTTCCAAACAAACTCGACTTGGTATGTTTCACCTATGATGAATCAACTGCTCCTGAGCAAAGCTAAACACATCACCGAACAAACTAAGAAAACTACGCCCCCAAATAAAGCCAATTTGTCTCTGTTCTCCCTGAGGTTCAGAGCTGGCCAGTAAAAATATTCACCGGCCCTAAGATCCCAAAAATACGCAGAGTCGAATCCAAGAAACCCAGTCCTCATGCAACGGGATTCCCCCAACTGTCAGCAAACCTCCGTGACATGAGCCTCATATACAGGGCTCTTGCAAGCCACCTGTTTTGTCATGATTGTAGGGGTAAACTACGAGTAATCATATTTTGACCCCTGATATTATGCTGGCGCAACATGACAACACTCGCATCCTACGACCTATCTGAGCCACGCTCAACAAGTGAAAGTTACACGTCATGGACATGGGAACATTGGTGTAGGTCCATTTTAGCGAAACACAACAGCGAGTCCCACATGGACCATGGACTTCAAGTTTTGACTTTACATGACAGCACCAGATTGAATCGCTGCCTTTGCATCCAAGTAGCTGAACCAACTCAGCAAATTCAAGCCGCCCTCTTTCACTTCAGGCGCCATGCTCACGTTGATGCCCGACGTAAACTTCCGTGCAAACATGAAGCCTGAGGCCAAAGGGGGGGGGGGGGGGGCGAGCGTGTCGAAATAGACGGACCCCCAGTGACCATGGGGAGAACAAGCACCCTTTTTTGTTTGTTGACTTTGAAGGAAAACACCCTCCGAAAAAAAGGGGGAAGCAAGAGCACCACCTTGTGTCCGCTTAAAAGAAGAAGCACGAGGAGACCAATCATTTAGGGGTTGCTCAAATAGTGGACCCCCTTGTGCGGTATCTAGAGAGACAACACCAGGACACCACCATTTTAGGGCGCCCATATTATGAGAAAGCCCAATTTTTCGAGGGGTTTGCAAAAGCTTCTGAGATAGAGTTTCAGCTGGAGGGGTTTGTGTGTTGGTTACCCTCCCTTCCACTAACACACCCGTTGAAGGGTACCTGGAAGATCATTTTCCTCCTGCAATTAGGGACCATTTTCCCATCAGGTGCCATGATAGTGGGAGGGAGGGTACCTAAACTTTTTCTTTTGTTTCCCTTTGACACCATTCCAAAAGGGGGGGTGTTTTCTCCTCATTTTGTCTCACTCGCATCGTGCACCCCGCGTTCTGGTGCCCTGCCTTGCTCCACCATGGTCTGCAGGTAGGTGTGTGTGACGCTGTCGAAGAAGTGCGGGAAGCCGTTGAGCTCACCTTCCGCAACACACATCTCCCTGGTTCTCTGGGATTCCCTGGCCACCGGGAAAGACACGATGATTCATATAACCACCCTTGTGTACCTTGAAGCCTGAGTGACGGCAATATTCATGGAATGCAAACCATTGCCAGAGGCGGCTGGCACACATGGATCCATCCGCTCCCGGCCAAAAATGCACGCAAACACTGGACGCAGCTAGCCAAAGTGGCCTATCCTGTTCTTGCCACAATGCAGGCATTGCGCCACACCGCATGAGTGTTTCTAAAATCGAAGAGACGCTTTGAGGGAAGGGATAGGAGAAGCAAGACCGCCAAGCATCTGCGGAGGTGCAACACATATTCGAGAATTCGAGCTGCGAGCGAGCTGCGCTTCAATCCCGACTTCATGAAGTCAAACTCGGAGGGGCTTGTGATGAGGCCGCCGACCTCCCCCAAATTGCGCCACAGCGCCCCCATGTCCTCCGAAACGAGCTCACGAGCATCGGCGTCGGGTCGTCTCATGCATGGCCGAAGCTTTTACATGAGCTGGACACCACTGGTTTTTGTGGGAAACCTGGTGAGTCTCGCGTGTCGCTCCCAAAGTGACCAGAGAACTGGACGTTTGACGGAGATCTTGCTGAGCAGCTTAGGAGCATTCACTGAAGTGGTCGAGCCTGAGCCTTGCAAGTCTCTGGTCATGATGGGCGTGCCAAATTGTTGATACGTGCGTTTGCTCAGTGAGTAGCTACCCACCTCTTGTGTCAAACCCAAGCTCCTTTGTGCCTGGCAAGCTGATGATCTCGGTCTCAATATTGGATTTACGCTTGTGCCTCCCCCCCCCCCCAGCCCCTCGCATCAGGCGTGACATCGCGGCAACACTTTCCAGGCGCGCTCTCTCCGACTTCAGAAACATCAAGGCATCCCTCCATATTCCCTTCGGCTTTCAATTGACCAGTACCATTCTTCCACGTGTTTCAAAGTACGGTGGTCATCACATGGAATTCCCTTTTTGGTGAGGGAACTCCCAACATGGGACGTCCAAATGTATCCATGCGGCCAAAGTCGGTATCTTTTTCCCTGGTCATCCCATCTCAACCTGGACTTTCTTGGCGGTTTCCCAAAATGGGACGTCCAAATGTATCCATGCGGCAAAAAGTCCGTATCTTTTCCCCTGGTCATCCCATATATGGCCATGGGTCAAAAGCCCGTACCCCCCAGTGAACATCCCAATCCCCACTAAAATCGGTTCTAAAATGGGTGGTGAATTCACCTACCAACCAAAATGGGATTCCATTGGTTTTGACAACCACAGCCATATATCAATAGACCTGCGGTTGCCCACATCTCTCTCTCCTCTGTGAAGTGGCTGGCCAGGTCCAGCTGCGTGCCGGTGAAGCCTGCGATCTGTCCCAACGAAAGCACCAGACACGTCCTAAGAGGAAATCCATCTTCCAGCCATGTTAGTGGAAGGGAGGGTATCCATCCCATCTCTGGGGATGTTCTTTTTTTTTGGGGGGGGGGCTTGGCTTGGGCTGTGAAGTTTGCTGGTACGACATCGGTGGATGTGGGCATGAACCCAGGCTTTGGTTTATTTGGAAAATCCATTCATGGCGGCCTGCTTTACTTTGTGGTTGGACTGGACAAAGGGAACTGGCAAGAAGGCAAGTCGCCCCAACCTTTTCGCATTAGCTTCGCTGCTTTTGCCAGGTTTCGAGTGTTCAACTTTGCTTTGCATGTTTCATCTAGCATCATCTAGCAAGCCACCCAGGTGTCAGGTCTCGAGCTTCCCTTAAAAGACACCTCAAGTGTTTGCTTTCCTTGCTGGTGCGACAAACAGGGACTGAGAAATGGAATGACCCCTATAAACCATCCTTGTGGTTTCCTTTCCTCGCAACATGTCCCAACTTTGATTAGCAGCCCAAGTGCCCTCCCCAAGAATGTGCTCAGTCGGCCGTGCGTGTCTCAAAAGCCCTGCCAATGTCCAACGAGGTATTCTGTTGCCCTATGCTCTTCCCCAGGGACCGAGTCCAACAAACTGTTCGTCGGTCCACACGTCCACCATGATGTTCTATCCTGGGCGCTTCGAAAATCAAACCAAAAGCAGCGCACAGAGGTGCCGACTCTGATAAAGACAAGCCCAAATGTGGGTCAAATGACCTCGGTTTCTTGGTGGGCCCAACAAGAGCATCAACTTTAACAACTCCAACCCCCCCAGAAGCAACCCCAAAAACAAAACACAAAACAACACCAAACAACTCAACCCCCACAATCCGCCACAAAGCAATCCCCCCACAAAAACACACAAACAAACAAGAGTACCTCCCTTCAAACAACCCCCCAAAGGAGTACCTGCACAGTCCACCGCCCAACTTTTGATGCGAAACCAGGCCCTAAACATTTGTGGCATCACGTTTCCCACAGGCTCCGGAACCAACGTCTCCAAAAGCTGCCTGCGCGCCCCCAAAGTCGCGCTCCGGACATCCGGACATCCGGACATCCAGGCTTCTGGGAGTCCGGGCAGTTCCGCCAGCGCACAAAGGTCAGGCAGTTTTGCTCCACCCCCAGGCGAGTTAGATCCAGCCAGGTGTTGCCGCTGCTTCGGTTCCTCGCACCAAAAGCTCGCCAACAAGGCAAGCCAATCGCAAGCAGCGGAGTTTCAAGTGGTTTGGTTCGCTGAAGCTGTTGGAAGCTGTTTCTTTTTTTCCGCTTCACTCCGGTTTCCTCTTGGCTCAAGGAAACCAGCCATCCTTATGCAGCGGCTGATTGCTTTGGGGATATGGCCATGGGTCAAAACCCCGTACCCCCAGTGAACATCCCAATCCCCACCAAAATCGGTTCTAAAATGGGTGGTGCATTCACCTACCAACCAAAATGGGATCCCATTGGTTTTGAACCATGGCCATATGGACCCCAAAGGGCCGAACTCATCCAATGCTGGCTTCGGGGTCGCTGGTGCTGTTGCACCAGGTTTCAAGAAAGATGTCGCCCAATACCAAGGTTCCACGTGGGAGACACTTCCACAATTTTGTCCAACCCTTTGCCTGGTGCTATTCCAAGCATGGAGCTCAATTGTAGCCTCTGGGATTTGGCATGAACAGGTGACAACTCCCAACATGTCGGCTGCGACAAGATCCTTTGGATGGTCTACAAAACCCTGAAGGGTCGATGACCATCCCTGCCAAGCCGAAATCAAAGGGTGGTTTTGAGCATGACATAGCTGGCGGATTTGGTGAAGAGTTTAACTCAGGCATCTAAAGCTGGAAGGCGGTATGAAAGCCGTCAGACAAAATCTGGCTTCTCGCCGAAGCTGATGACAATCCCACATTCTGTGACCCCCATACCAACTTTTCAGGTGGCCTCCCTCGATGGTATCACAAACAGCGCCCTCCAACACAATTTTTCCACGCCTATCTGGGTAGGTCTTAAAAACCATGAGGAATCAAAAGTGGAAGTGGTGGTACCCCAAGCAGCAACCCGGGCGCTCAGGTCCGTTTTCAGATCCCCCGCAAAAAGTGACGAACTTCTAGTGGGCGAAATTCGGAAACGCCCACCAAACCAACGAAAAAAACTACTAAACCACTAGACCCCATAGCCCACTACCACTAAAAAGATCTAAAAAACTGAAAAGATCAAAAAAGATCTAAAAGATTTCAAAAGCTAAGGAACCGGATGGCCTTTGGAAGCCACGGCTGCCAAGACTCTCCGCGTCCATCGAATGGAGCAGCGCAATCACTGGCACTGCCTCGTCACTGCAGCCGTCTGCCATGTTCACATCCGGCGACGCCTCAAAAGCTTCTCGGGTTTCCACTACCCCCAACCACTCAACTCACTCTGAGGGGTTTTGTATTACGCCCTGGGTTTTACCCTTGGGAAATGACCCAGAATGGTTCAAAATAACACGGTGTTATACGGACATGTGCCTAAATGGGGTCAATACCCAGTGGGTGTATTCCCAGGGTGTAACGCAAACACCCTCAGACTTACCCATCCCCCAAGAAAAAAGTAGGGCTATACAACCCTCAAATGGGTAGGTGAAATAAGGAGCCAGTCTGCCTCATGGTCTCTCTCTAAATCTACCTAAAAAGGGTATCACCTCCAAAAAATCTCACATCCAACAGCATATTATTCCAATCGAACCTGCTCAGGTGATTACCTTTGATTCACATTGGGCATCAATCCCCATGTGATGTGTGTCCACAGGATTTTTTGGGGTCCGCTAATATGGTTTCAAAACGGGGTGACCCCATGGGCAGTTGTCCTTTGTCTTCAAACCACCCAACAAGGGGTTTCCCAACTCCCAAAAAGGAGCCACCCCATGCCAAGACTCCATGTGGGTCAAATTATTTGCTTGGGGGACCCCCTAAAGTCTTCTTGGCTTTCCCTTTATAAGCAGCCGAACAAGCGGACCCTCGAAACATGAAAGGTACCCCCTGGGAGGTTGAGCTTCTGCACGAATGAATTTCAAATGATCGCCTTGAACCAAAACATCGGAGCCTCCCAGGAGGTACCACACAAACAAACAAACCAACCAACCAACCAACCGAACCAAACAAACAAACAAACCAACCAACCAACCAAACCAACCAACCAAACAAACAAACAAACCAAACCAATCAAACAAACACACCAAAAAAAGAAAACAAAAAACAAACAAACACACACACAAACAAACAAACAAACAAACCAACCAAACCAACCAAACCAAACCAAGCAAACAAACAAACAAACAAAAAACAAACAAACAAACAAACGAACAACACACAACAATGGGGAGGGGTGTTTCTCCCTGTAGAACCGGCCATACACCCCCCCCAACAAAATAAACTCAGGCGATATCCCCAACAGCACCACCGCCGGTGTTGCTGAGGATGCCGCCTTGTAATTTCTATAAAGCAAAGCTAAGAGTGACAGCGCAATCGCGCCCTGATCGGGGCCCGACGGCGCAATCGGGGCCCGATCGGGGCCCGACGGTGCAATCGGGGCCCGATCGGGGCCCGATGGTCCCATGGTGCAACCCCAGCCATATTATAGCTCAACGCCGGTTTTCGTTAGGATGCGGCCTTGCAACTGTATCTAGCAAAACTAGGCGATGCCAGCTTGGTACAGTTGACGGGGCCCGACTGAGTCGGGCCCCGATCGGGGCGCGATGCCGATCAGGCCCCGGCGGTGCAATCGGGCCCCGACGGTGCAATCGGGCCCCGACCTGGGCCCGGTGAACCTCGTGGAACCCTCGCGGAACTCAGCGTCAAACTTTGTTGGAACCTTTCCTCAGGGTTGCCCCCTAGCTTTTTGCAGAACCTGGTGAAAACCTAGTGGAGCGTTTTTGGAACCTTACCCCATAGCCCTTGCAGCCTCGTGGAATTCTTGAAACCCAAAGCCCACCAAGTAATACTCAGCAATGCCAAGCATTTACTCTGCTGCACCGTGAGTCCCGCAGCAACGTGATCTGATTTGCCACAAAGCCAACATTTCGGGCCGCGTTGCCTGAGAAAGTGAGCAAGTGACAAAACAGTGAACGTGTGCTAAAAACCATTGATTTCGTTTTTGCTTAGTGTTCCGCCCATGAGCAAAGCGATATTCTGAGCCCTCAAAAATCGACACACTGCTTCCCTCCATAGCAAACCACACAACCTTGCAGAACATTTCTATTGTGGAACCTTGTGGAGCCTTGTGGAACCCTTGTGGAATCCTTGCGGAATTCTGTGGAACTTTGTGAAACCTGAGGGCACCATCCTGCAGCCCTTGCAGAACCTCGTGGAACCCTGAAACCCTCCATGGAGCCTTACCTCAAACCATCCCCGATGAGATCGCCATTGTGGAAAATCACGAAAAAGATGATAATTTCCACAACTAGATGGGACAAGTTCCCCATGGTCAAAAAACTGGGGGCCCTAAACAATTGATCCACCTCGTCCATGTCCCACTTCGCCCGCGCGCGCCCGCGCGAGCCTTGGTCCAGACCTCCTCATAGATGTCCAGGGCCCGGTCCGCGTACTTGACGATGGAGGCCGCGTGCTTTCGCGCGAAGACCGCCCACTGGTGGTGCTTCAACGTTCGCGGGTTCAGGCCGCCTTGGTGGAGCGTCTACCTGCAAAAGGAGGCGGGGACCCTTGGATGGCTTCAAGGAGAAACCCAGAGGCAACTATCCATTTACAGGGTTCCCCTTGAGACAAAGCCATCTGGAGCACTCCAAAAGCTCCCGAAATTGTGGGGTGTGCCATGTTCGGTGGACCTAGACAAGTACCTGATTTTTTTCTGTGACCCCAAAACAGTGGGTATGTGGCTTTTAAACCTCGGGAGCTAGCCTTGGAGCCATGAACCCATCTTGGGGATGAGCAATGCTCATTGCCCGAATTACCCTGAAACATGTTGTTTGACGATGGGACCGTTTTTCTGGTTGCACCTTCGCCGTTCTCGCAGAAAGCTTCTCGGAAACCAGCCAAATAGAACCATGGAAAGGGATGTGGCAGGGGGTTCAGGGGGTTCACGGGGGTCAGGGGGGTCAGAGGGGTTGAAGAAAGCCTAGCGGATCAACAGTAGAAGCGGGAAGATAGACCTGAGTGGCCAATGCCTTGGCCCTGGAACGCTTACCTCCATGTGCTTAAGTCCCCCGGGAAAAAATAAAACATAGTTCCAGTAGTGATAGATTCCCTGCAAAACCAACAGGGGAGAATAAAAATACTCTTAACCAAATGGAAGCTTAGTGCTTTGTTGATCTCCTGCCTAAGTTGTCGGACTTTACCAGGAAATGTGTCAAACAAATACCTCTGATCGCGAAATATATGTACAAGCCCGGGGAAAGCATCGCGGATCCGAGGCTTCTCGACCGAATAGGTAAGCAGAATGGCTTGCTTGGACTTTGGCTAAACCTGTATGTGAGCTTAACAGGAGGTGATTGAAAGTGATTGAAAGGCCTGACATGCGAGAATGGACCAACGTGAGGCTGGAATATCACGTACTTGGAGTGAAGTGGGATTTTCGCGAACATCAGTGACGTGAGTCGTGCAACTTATGCCAATAAGAAGCACATGCAGCGGCGCCGTGGAAAAGCCACAACAGGGTTTCCAAAATGTGGGGCTCCGTATGGGGCGGTTTCCATG
>CAUJNA010000313.1:184571-197071 GCA_963377175.1 Effrenium voratum | reverse complement strand
TGGGACGATTCGGACAACTGCATCTTCGCCAGCCTGTCTCAGGCTGCAAATTCGTGCGGTCTCCCCTCGAAAGTGTTCTGATCTCGTTGCTTCTGCGCACCCACCAAAAAGTGAATTCCATTGCTCAGTTGGAGCCCTCCACTTCCAAAATCGGAAGCCCCTTAACGCCCCTTTCGCGCGTAAGGGACACTTTCTACCCCCCGGAAAAAAGTGCGCCCCAAGGTTGGAACACCCAGGATGGCCATGAGCCACGCCGCGAAACCAAACGCCTCGGGTGATAACAAACGCCTTCCAAAACTCACTTGCCCCTTAGGGACCTAGAAATACCAGGGATCACCTTTTCAGGATCATCGCAGCAAGGTGGGATCACCCCCCTTACCTTACCCCTTGAGGATCACCTTTTGGGTTGCCATGACTAATGGGAAGCAGCAAGGGGAAACCAAGAGGTCAGATCCGATCGACTCGCTTTAGACGACGGAGAGGAAAACCTACCCAACGGCACCCTCCTGGTTTCCTTTTCGTTCCCTCGAAAACCATCAAACAAATTATACCCTCAAGGAAAAAACGCACACCCATGATGGATTGAATCTAAATTGGATTCATAGCTGCTTTCGTAACCTAGGGTACGTCCCGTTTGATTCCAGTTTACTGTTCATTTGTATCGAGTGACCTTCGCGACAGGCAGCCTGTTTTCCCTCGCATGGCAAGCATCAAGGAAATCTGGGGACATTGAGCTGGGTTTCGCGCTTTTAGGACGCCTGCGCCCTCTGGACCCTCCCGCCCAAATCTTCTGCGGGGTTCAAACTGGCGAAAATCCTGATGCTCATCCGTCGGGACAAGGCAACCCAGATCCACCCTTCCCTCCCAAGAAAAAAAAGACAAAGAGAGTGCGTCTTTGTTTCGGGGAACCTAATTTTGACACACACACACACACGCACATATACACACATGAGCTGTTCTCCCAAATCCCCAGTTGCCATGCGGAAAACATTTCTGGGTCGATTTTCAGGGGGTTCCCCCTCCTCACATCAAAGTTGAAAAAAAAAAAGAGAACTGGCTCGGCACCCCCACCTGCCCTTTTTCGGTCTAGCTCAAGTCTTCTCGCCTTACATCGCCTCGTTGCGTCGAAGTTTGCGGCCGGGGCGCCTCACCCACGGGATCTCGATGGCCCCAAACTCCGCCAGCGGCAGCGCGGCGGACGTCCGCTGCTCCGCGTCCTTCAGCGCTGCACGGTGCACCTCGAACGATCGAACGACGTCGTTCGCGGTCGAGGAGATGCGGCGCCCGGGGGGCGAAGCGGACGGGGGGGGGGGGGGTGACAAGAAAAAGGGGGAAGCACACAAACCCCACGGCTGGGGTAAATGGGTGAATCTGGGGGTACCCTTCTCATTCCCTTCTTGAGCCTTCTTTCCAAGGCCCACGAAATGGGTCGGCAAGAGAGGGGAAGTCGTTGTCGGTGAACCCTTCGATTGTTCGAACCCCAGACGAGGCAGGTTGGAGGTTGCATGAGGTAAACCGATAGCCCGCAATCACCGGAAGGTGTTCTATGGTGTTCCCAGTGCAAGAAACTCCTATGTTTCTCCAACGGCTAGAAACCACCATTCGGGTGTTTCTCCAAAGTCTCCTTGGGGGTTCCCTCTAAATCCATCCAAAAGAGCGTTGTCCAACTCTGAAGAAGGAATATCACTCCCTCGCCGACTCAAAGTTCATAGCTCATCCCCTTTCCATCTCCAAGAGTACACCTGTTCTCTTCTTGGTCGGTCTCTGTTCATTGCCCTTTGCGCCGCCCTCCAAACCGGGGTAACCACACATCCTTCGCGTGAGCCAAAGCACGTAGATGGAGTAGTCGGTCCTGGGCGCGTCCTGGAAGAAGTCGCGCCAAAGCTGCGGCCACTGCAAATCCTGACACGGTGTTTTTTCTTCTCCTGTTTTTCTCGGGGATTCCCATCCCTGTGACTAATTGCTGTTTTTTGCACGTAGCGGATTTATTTGGTACCGCAGAGAATGTCAACCTACAACCCGGTACGAAACCATTGATCCGGAAGCTTCGAGAGGGGAACAAAGAAGAACAAACAAAACCAACGCCTAGCAACGGACGAATATTGGTTTTGCCTCAAAGTGGTGGAACCCCCGCCACCCCCCACCCCCCCTCCCAACAAACAGATATGGATGGGCATTGTATTGCTGCCAGTTTGAAAGAGTATACACCCCCACATGCTCTGCGAGTTGATCATTAGTGCACCCCCCTTCCTCCTTTTACGGAAGTCCAAGGCGGGCTGGGGGGGGGGGTTCCACTTGTCCATGAGCACAGGATAGCTTCGGAATGCACTGCAGCTTATTAAGGGCACTATAACTCGGTTGCTTTCTGCTCCCCTGCTAAAAGCTTAACTTGTAGCGGTTTAATGGAAAATCCATTCGTTGGCAAAAAAGTTAAAGTCCTAACATCCAAGCAAAATACAACAAAAATGATGACCTATTCATGGCTTATCCATTGCTTCTCCTTCTCCCGAGCGTATCCTTTGGCGCCGAAGCGCCGAATTAGAATTCATCATCATTCCTTAAGAGCCGCTTCGGATAAGCTCGTGATAAGGTATGGATAAGCATTGCACAAGCCATCAATAAGCCCCTAGCTTAGTATTGAGTTATTGATAAGCTGCAGCGCATTCCTGTAGCTATCCTGCGTTTGTGGACAAGCTGAATATCCCCCTGCCCCATAGCTTCGCTTAGGGAATGTTCCGCTCTGCTTGGCTGTCATTGCAAGGACCGTCCCGTTCTCGCACCACCTTCAAAAATGAAACCGCGGGCTGGTGACGTGTCCGTCGTCACGTGCCCATAGACAGAGCTCCGGCTCTTTGAATGGGCACCGGAGCAGCCAATGAATCTAAATTCCTACTTGCCATTCAAAGCATGGCTTTGGGAGTAGCACACCCGGGCCCTGGCGAATCTTGTTCTAACCGTTCTTGGGGTGTAACTTTAAATTCGGATTAATCCTAACGACCCTAGTCAGCTCAAACAGAACACGTCCTTCCAAGGGAAACCCCGGCACAAAGCCCTCCGTTACTCCGAAGTCCGCACGTGAGAACCTCTCAAAATGCCTTCTGACCCCCTCAGTTGGTATCTGAAGGAAACCATCAAAAGGAACCGGGCCCGGCCCCTTTCGAGGAGCACCGCAAATTCCTTTCAGGCCTTTCTTCCAGTCTCGAACCGATCTTCCAGGATTCCCCGGGCGTTTTCGGCTCCAGTTCGGCGTTTTGCAGCCAGTCGAACCGATCCCAAACCCCGGAAAAGGGGGCCCAGAAAAAAAAAGGCCCAGGGCTCCAGCCGGGGTTTGCTGTGAGTCCTTCATCGTCAGAAAGATGAAGGCCACCTTTGCCCGGCCCTCGGCAGGCGCCTGAATGAAAGCGCCAGTGGCTGGCGGTTCAAGCGCGGCGAGGCTGGGTTCCCCAACACCCGGAAATAGCCGGGTTTTGGAGCTGGTGGAACCCAAAACCCGAAGAAAAGACACGTTGTTGGGGTGAAGAGCGCGGGGAGAAAGACAAGAAGATGCAGCAACAAACGCCAAACAAATTAAGCAAACTGCAGCGGGGCATTTTTGGAGTTGGGACATGAGGGCTGAGTTCATTCGGCCTCCTGCACGCCGTGGGCGAGTGGCAGGAATGGCTGGATGACCTGAGGCAAAGCTCTCAGCTCTCACCTCGCGCTGAGGGTCGGGGAAGGGAACCCCGAATCATAAGTGGTGTCCACCTAGCCAAGTTGCGATCGCTTTTTTCAGTCACTGTTGCGATCGGTTTTTGGATGGTAAAGTGGATAGAAAAAGCGATCGCAACTGGCGATCCAGGCATCGTCCCTTACCAACTCCTAACCATAGACTACCGCTGGCTTTGTACCTAAGTTCACTTCAGATGCATTTGGATGACCCAAATCAGACAGATTCGTTCCCTTGAAGTCCATGCGTCGAGACTTGCTTCAGGACCTTTCGGATTTGCTCTTGTTGTGTTTTGGGCGGAAACGACAAGCGCCCTCCAAGAAAAGTCGCCATCTAATACAAGTCTGCCCCCCAAGCCCAGCTGGGGCTGGCTCCAATAGCGATCCCAAACCCACCCAAACGTCCGAAACGCACCAAACTGAGACCAACATGTTCGAACCCAAGCAAACTTCCAGGTATGGAAACCATCTTTTTCAACCTGGGACCACCTCCGCTTTTGGATTGCACCCCTGTTTCACCTTGGTTCAAAGGGACACCAGAAGGAAAAGCACCATTTTCGCAGCTCCGAATCCCTTCGACACACCCAAAAGGAAGACTTAAAACCACCCCCCCCCCCACCCATTTTGCCCCCCCTTCCCCCCGCCCAACCCGTTTTTACACAGCATACATCCACATCCTCTTCTTAGTTCCCCTTTTTAAAGGCCTTTTTGACCTGACTCGCCATCTCCGACCCAATCGACTCGCCTCCCGCTCGATGGTGAGCTTCTCCTTGACCCACTGCAGCCGCGCCGCGGAGGGCTCCGTCTGCTGAACGTCCTGGGTTGGCGGCAAAGGGAAGCCAAAAGAAACTCGATCCGAGAATGTGATCAATCGGTTTCTGGAGGGGGAATTCATTTTGCCGGTTTCTGGGGGGATTTGACATGGTTTTAGAGGGGATTTGACAGGTTTCTGGAGAAGAATGTGGGCCTTGTTTGGGCCTTAAAGGGAAAGCAAAGGAACACCTTTTGAATGTGGGCCTTCTGTTTTCCTTCTTGGGGGCTGGTCTTTTAGAGGGAAACCGAAAAGAACACCAAAATCCATTTGGGGGTCCTACAAAAAAAACATGTGCGAGCGAGAATTGGGCGGGTCTTACGCCCATTGCTGGATAAGAACCCCAGACGAAGAAAGAAAAGAGCGAATCTTTGGGGCCATGACGAAAAATTGGGAACCCCGAGCGAAGAATTGGCTACTGGGACCTCCGAAAATGGTGCTGTTCCTTTTGAAATGTTGGCTTCACAGAGAAACCAAGGCGAAAACGGGTATCCAGAAAGGTCCCCCAACCAATACAAGTGTAAATTTTATTTGGGGACCCTTTAGTGAACATCAGCATTCCGTGGGGCTGAAAGGTTCACCAAGCACTTGTGAGGCCCCTATTAAGATTCACTATTTTAAGGGTACCCCCAAAATCATAGCTTTCCATTGAGGCTTCCCTGGAAACCAATCTTAAAAAGGGTACCCTCCAAAAACGGACGCAATTCCTCCAGCGACATGGGTCTTCCACACCCAAATGAAATTCAGAGAGCTCTTGAAATCTTCGCCAGGCTTCCAGAATTCATGGCAAATACGTGTGCACTGTGGTACGTGTTCTAAATTGGGAAGCTCGTCTAAACTACAATGTGCCCCTGGGATACATCCACTTCTCTTACCCTTACAAACCCCTGGTATACCCCATTTGTTGCAAAGGATAGACAATATAAATCTCTCCCACGCAGCGCCAGCGATCCAACAATCAAACAAGAGTTGGGCAAGGAGTGGCCTGAAAGCCATTTTTTGCTGCCTCTCAGTAGGGAATCAAGAGAGCTGCCTCTGGTTCAGTTTCGGGGGTCATTCCAGCTCATTTGGGCAGCTGAGTGGCCTGCAAGCAAAGAAGGATAGGGAAACTGCCTATATAAAATATGTTATATATATATATATGTACATATATATATATATATGTATGTGGCAGAATATTGGCAGCCCCCAAGCTTCCCTTTCCAACTCGAAAAAAGCCGCCTCTCTCAAAGCCCCGTCCTCGAAGGACCGTCTGGCCTCAAGTCGCGTCGAAAGTCGGGGGTGCCCTATATCCGGGTTGCCTTTCCCACCTGAGCAAAAGGGCGACCGCCTTCTGCACCCGGTTGCTTTCTGCGAGGCCCTGCTAAAAGTTCAACTTTTAGTGGTTTAATGAAAAACCCATTAGTTGGCCATCAGTTAAAGTCCTAACATCCAAGCAAAGTGCCCCAAAGTGCAGGTGTGGAAAAGCCCGTTGTTTCCAAAAGGCCCACTTTGGTCACACCCAAGACCGACCATGATACTTCCCCTTAACACACCACTACCCAGAGAAAGTCTTCTCTGGGCCCATTGCCATATTCCCAAGAAGGAGCAAGACAAGAATTGGTGCAGGCACTGGAGCGATCTGAATCCGACATGCCTTGTGCAGCCTCCTTTCCACAGAATATGTAGGAGAAGGGGTTCTAACAGACCTGGTAAAACGCCTCCATACGCCACCCCTTCCAGCCTTCATGTCG
Organism: Effrenium voratum; assembly: GCA_963377175.1. Taxonomy (NCBI): domain Eukaryota; class Dinophyceae; order Suessiales; family Symbiodiniaceae; genus Effrenium; species Effrenium voratum. The sequence continues at coordinate 190,822 of CAUJNA010000313.1, read as the reverse complement.
GCCGTCATCTGCACCCCAGCATTCACTCGGCGTTCGCCGTGGACGAGGCCGAAGAAGAGAAGGATGAGAAACTGCATATTTTGCAAACTAAAGGCGACTCGGGAAAGACTTGAGCCTCAGCTGCGGGCGAATCGCAGGGCCTGTCTCCAAATAGTCCCACGCCCAAAAAACCAGAGGCGGCTGGTCGGTTTCCTCTAAGAACGCCCAAAGGAAAACGTCCAGCCCCCAAAAAACCGCGGAGACAAATCCGAGCCACATCTTTGTTCCCCATAGGAAAATTGGGTGAACCCCCCCCCCACAAAGAAAAAAACAGACAAGAGAAAGGAACAAGAAGAATGGATAAAGACCAACCACAAACACATCGCGGTTTTTCTTTGGTCCCCTTGCAGCTCAACTTTCCAACATACTGGTGGACGAAATCCTGAACCACTTTGAAGCCAAATAGTTGAAACCATAAGGTTTCTTGGCATTTATAGGGGGATCGAATCAAACACCAAATCCGTGGCTTGGGTGCGAAACGAACTTCGCAGCCACCCGACATCTCCCACCTCGCGCTTCAGCAACCCGAAGTTGAAGCCCACGATGGTCACATTGCTCGTGACGGCGTAGGACAAGGACTGCGGTTTTCCACGAGCACGGCGCCCGGTGCTGGGGGAAATATCGCTCCAAGCGCAGAAAATAGTCGGCTTGGAACTGACCAACTGGAGTCGCAATCAAAACCTGGTACAAAAATGGTCGACCCAGAACCATGTAAAGAATTAAGAAGGCGGCCGCAGCTATTTATGGCGGATCATCCCTTACTAACCTTCACCTACCCAGGTTTTGATTGTGGCTCTGGTAACGAGGTCCTAACTACCTTTTGATTGGAAAAAAATCCGCCGTTTTAGGGGTCTCTCTATTCTCATCTATGCCATCGTCCCCAGATGGGTCTCCGTGTGTGTGAAGCCCGCAACAAAATGCATGATGACTGAGCAACCGCCGGGGTTCAGAGCGCACATATGTTCCCCACCCCACCCCGCCACACCCCGCCCCACCCTACCCCACCCCACCCCACCCCGGGGTTCTTTTTGGGTGTAACTGTTATTGAAGGTTTGCTATCAAAAGGATCGTTTTTGGGGCTTTCCTTGCCATACTTCCTTTCTGGCTAGATTTAGCACCACGTTTAGCCAAAATCAAGCTGAGTCACCCCAGCAGCGTGGCTTGGGTTTGGGCTGGTCTGTTTCGTTTACGTCGCGGGCGTGGTCGGTCGTGGTCGAGGTCGAGGTTTCGGTCGAGGTTGACGAACCCGCCGAACATCGCGCTTGGGCTTGGTGGTTGCGCTTGCCTCGACCTGCCTCGACCTCCCCCCCCTGCCACGGGCCGGGGGGGTTCGGCGTCGTCGGCAAGGGGCAGGTGCTCCGCCGGTGGTCGGGGCCGTGAAGATCCCGGTGCTTGTGAAGGTGGAGCTGATTGGCGTGGTGTTGTGGCGGTCGTGGTGTGAGCGGAGGAGTAATGCCTGTAGCCTCCTCGTCGGTGGGTGCGGTGCTGTTGTGTGTGTCCGTCGTGGCCCAGACGTGGCCCGTGGGCTCGTCGTGGGCCCGTCGTGGCCCGGCCGTGTCGTGGGCCCGTCGTGGCCTGGCCGTGGGCTCGTCCTGGCCCGTCATGGCCCGCCTGGGGGTCCCGTCGTGGCCCGGCCGTGAGCCCGTCGTGGGCCCGTCGTGGCCCGGCCGTGGCCCGTCGTGGCCCGTCGTGGGCCCATCTGCGGCGCAGGACACACTATTTGGCTTCTTTTGCGTAATTGCCTCCCGTAATCGGATATGACAACAGTCTGTGCTGAGGCTTTGCCACGAGCTGCGTCTCATAGTAGATATCCACAAGAATGAATTCATCTTCGGAAAGCAAGAAGGCAGGAGAAGGAAGGAAGGAAGGAAGGAAGGAAGGAAGGAAGGAAGGAAGGAAGGAAGGAAGGAAGGAAGGAAGGAAGCAAGGAAGCAAGGAAGCAAGGAAGCAAGGAAGCAAGCAAGCAAGCAAGCAAGCAAGCAAGCAAGGAAGGAAGGAAGGAAGGAAGGAAGGAAGGAAGGAAGGAAGGAAGGAACACACCCACCCACCCACCCACACCCACCCACCCACCCACACCCACCCACCCACCCACACCCACCCACCCACCCACACCCACCCACCCACACCCACCCACCCACCCACACCCACCCACCCACCCACACCCACCCACCCACCCACCCAAACAAACAAACAAACAAACAAACAAAACAAACAATCACACAAACACACAATCACACAAACAAACAAACAAACAAACAAACAAACAAACAAACAAACAAACAAACACACACACACACAGAGAGAGAGAGAGAGAGAGAGAGAGAGAGACTGATCTAGGGAGCGCGGCAAAACCGGCGCCGCCGATGAAAACCGAACTCTGGGAGCCCGGGCAGGGGGCACCACTTGCTGCACGATGGGCGTGCGGGGCCGCGAGTAGGTGAAAAGCACCACGCCCCCCGAGGAGTAGTACAGCTGCCCGTTCACCTCACGTCACTAGCGACTCAAAGGAGTTGTGGAGTCGTTCATAGGTGAGCCACTCAAAGGAGTGCACCTGGGTGTGAATCTTGATTAGGGACCCTTTGGTGGACATCAGAATTCGGTGGGAGTCATGTCCACCAACTACTTGTGAGGTGGTTCCCTATAGAAATTCATGGCCACCCCAGGTCACTTTGAGCGACTAGAGTCGTGGAGTCCTTCACCGTGAGCCTCTCAAAGGAGTGGACTCCCACGAGTCAAAGAAAGCTACGAGGCACCGAAAGGAGGGCCTTGAGCGACTCTCAAGTTGAACCTAACTCGCTTCGTGAACCTTTTTTTCGACGGGGAGTCGCTAACAAAGCTATGAACCACTTGGGAGGTACCCCACTCAAAGAAGTCGTTCACCTACCCGTTCCTCGCTGCCCAAACACGAGCAGCCGCCACGAAATGCGGCTCAGAAGGTTTCATTGGTTTATCCGCCAGGTTTGAAGAGAAGCGTGCCAAACAATAGCCACAATGACAAACAATAACCAACAACAATCACCACACACCAGTTCGCTCGTGAATGGGACGAGCTTGCCCGTTGAAAGGAAAGAGAAAAAAGGCCACCCATGGGAGTCTACCCCAAACAATCACCAACCAAGTGTTCTTTTTGTTTTGAACGGCGCCTTTGCCCCATGAGTCTGCCCCTTCAAAGAGAAACCAGAAGGCAAGCGAGCCCGACCCCAGGGACAGCCTTTCAAAGTCGACCCCGAAAAGAACATGTGGGGGTTGATCAATATTCCATTTAGAGCCCCCAATGACGTTGAAATATAATCTTGTTTAGTGGTTTTCCGATGGTCATCCCATGTAAAGGACCTTTCGATCAACCCCCGGTTATTTCTCTTCGACGGGGGCCTTTTGCATCACAGGACCAAACCCAAAGAAGTCTACCTCCAAAGCAAACTAGGCGGTGCCGGGTGAATCAGCACACACGGTGCCTAAACGGCTCATCAACAACTGGAACGCCATGTCAATCAAAACCTGGTAATGAAGGAGTCCGCCAACTGTGAAGAATCAAAGGGGTGTACATCCTTTCACCTCTGGTTGGGCCTGTCCACCTTCACCTTTGGCATAGAATATGCTCTCCCTGGCAACATCTGCAACCCTCCATATACAGAAGTCGGACTGAAAACCACGGAAAAGGAGACCCGTGTTTGAACCACAGAAACACGGCCCCTTTCTGACAAAAACCCTGGGTTGTCTGCGAAGAGGCCCAACACAACCAGAACTCAAAAGGGGCGAAGTGAACTCCAGACCTTGTTTCAAAAAGAACACATGTGGCCATCAAAATCCAAATCGTACCCCCAGTGAACAGCCCAATCCCCGCTAAAATCGGTCCTAAAATGGGTGTTGAATTCACCTACCCCAAAATGGGATCCCAAAACGGTGTTGACGACCACGGCCAAGTGACTCAATTGGCCTTCCCAAAAAGTGGCCAGGGGTCAAAATCCAAATCGTACCCCCAGTGAGCATCCCAATCCCCACTAAAATAGGTCCTAAAATGGGTGGTGAAATCACCTACCCCAACATGGTATCCCATTGGTTTTGACAACCACAGCCATGTTTTAGGAAACAGCCCCATAGAATTCGTCTTGGGGTCCCTCTTTCAAGGCCCTCCCACGAAACTCTCACCCCAATGCGCTCTGGGGCAGGCGCGTGAATTTCGATGCGCTCCTGTTTTCAAGGCGCAATGCTGACATTGCCGGGGGGGGGGGGGACAGAGTCTTGCTGGTTGGATAGGCAGGGAATGAGAAATGGAAAGACCCCAACAAAAACCATCCATCTTTTGTGGTTTCCTTTCAGGAGAACCCAGGGTTCATTCCCAACACCCGGAAGGTCAGTCCCTACTGAGCACCAGCAGGGAGTTTCAACTAGTGTCCAGAAATCTTTGAAACAAATGGTTCGGGAGGGAAACGAAAATGCCGTGTACAGTGATCTTTCAGCATCTTTAGCAATGCCACAAAGAACATATGGCCATGGGTCAAAATCCCATACCCACAGTGAACATCTCAATCCCCACTAAAATAGACTAAAATGGGTGGTGCACCCACCCCCAAAATGGTACCAAAACGGTTTTGACAACCACAACCATATAGAGCACACACCGGCTACCGCCACTTGTGGCAACCAGGCTGCCGACCAACCAACCGCGCTGCCAGGGCGAAATGGCAGTTCCCAGCACCCGCAAAAAGGCCCCAACCGCGCTCCCCTTCAAACACAGAATTCCAGAACCGGTCTTTGACGCCCGGCAAACAGGTGAGTGCTGCTTTGACCAAAAAGCTGCTGAAACAGCTTTTGGTCAAAGGATAGTTTGGTCAAACCGAAGCGTTTGCTTCTTGATGTGTATCTGTGTGTGCGTGTGTTTGCTTCTGAAGGCTTTCACCTTGGCTGAAAGGGCGGCCAAAAGGGAGAACCCACCTTTGGGCCCCAATCTATATCCGTACTTTCGCACACTGCGCGCACACTGACACATACACAACCATTGGTGTGTTCCATCCAAATCTCTAACTCTCCTTGAAAACAAACAAGTCTGCTCGAAACAGTGGCTTGGTCTGAAACTTGCGACTCGCCATTAAAACCGGGCTGCTGACAATGAAGCTTGGCCAATTCGATTTTCCAGAAGCAATGGTGTGTTTTTCTCCAAATCCTTAAGCAAGGATTCCCTTTGGACCCAATTGGCCTTCACGAAAAGTGGCCATGGGTCAAAATCCAAATCGCACCCCCAGTAAGCATCCCAATCCCCACTAAAATAAGGAAGCCTAAAATGGGTGGTGAACTCACCAATCCCAAAATGGGATCCGATCCAAAACGGTTCAACGACCACAGCCTTATCTGACTCGAGTCCCTCAAGTCGCCAGGTCCTCGAACTGCGTGCTGCTCCAGTGAGACAAGTCGAAGGTGGGCATCTGGCAAGTCAAACCTCAGTCGCTCGCTCGCTCGGGAGTCGCTCGTTGAGTCGCTCCGGAGTCGGCCGCGGGCGCGGGGTTCTTTTCGGACGGAGGGGGCCGGGGGGGTTCCTTCTTTCGGCGGCCAACCGGAAAAAAGAAGAAGAACAAAAACGGGCGCCCGTTTTTCCTCTGGACATTCAGTGTTTGGGAAAGATCCATACGCATTGTCCCTGGTGGGAAGGACATCACCCTTTGGGGTGAATTGAAAAGGAGTATCCTGTGAGATAAACACACACACACACAGGACTTCACGAGTGAATTCACACCCCCGGCGTGTCCCGGCCCCTCTTTACTCTTGGTGTTGGAAAATGTAGGGGAAGCACCCGCAGTCCATCGGAGGAGTTGCACCATTTGCCACTGGTCCCCCTTTGCCCTGCCAGCCCGTTGTAGCACTCCCAAAATCGTCACAACAACCCCCCTTCTTGGCCTTTGAGAGGAAATCAAAAGGAAACCAAAGGAAACCAAGCACCTAAATCGGTGGTCGGCCAATTCTTCACGATTCACAAGGGGATCCTCCAAATCAGCCGGCAAATGCTGTGTTCAACATGGCCAAAACGTCTCCTAATGGCTAAGGGGGTCTGGAAAAACGGTACACAATTGCTTCATCTGCTTCGATCTGCTTCCAAGTCGCTGGAGAGGGTGCCCTCCGTGACGTTGCACATGCCTGTCGCGCGAGACGCTTCGAGATGAACTCGCCCAAAACGGCCGCGCCTTTTGGCATTTTGCGCCGCTTTCCTTTTTTTTTTT
>CAUJNA010000313.1:74571-177071 GCA_963377175.1 Effrenium voratum | reverse complement strand
ATTCACCATGTCTCGCAAGTGGTCCTTCAAGGGAAACCAAGAGTTATTTGGGCATGGCACAAAATTAAAAAGCAGGGGGTTACGCAGGTTTTGGTCCATGTTTCCACTTACCAGGGCTCCATTTTGGTACCGGTTTTTTGAGCCACAGCCATTTCTTCCGCTATGCTCAAGCCAAGACTTTCGGGCGCAACCCATGCGACTTGCAGAACTCCGAGGTCTCACAGTCCTCCTCTCGCATCCGACGCAACCGACGCAACCCGACGGCTCGCTCGGGCCCGAGCCAGTGGTCCGTAGGTGGCCAAGGGCAGCGTAAATGACACCTCGAGTCGCTCAAAACGGATGGGGATACTGTGGGTGGACGAGATCCTGCACCAGATTGCAACCATAACAAACCCTTGTTTGTTGGTATTTACAGGGGAAGCATCACCCCAGGGTTTTTTTGGTGGTGCAGGATTTCGTCCATCCACAGTATCACAAGCCTTGCACCATGCTTGCACGAAACGTTCACCCTGTTTAACACCTGAGGATCTCTTCACTCTGCATCTTGACGTCGGTCAGTCCGGTCATTCACAGCGAGTTTGACCGCTGGACCCTTCGCTCGCCAGCACCGAAAGCGAGCGAAGCGACCCCATCCCAAAGCCCCCAGCTCATGTTCGCATCTTCCCCAGAAGAGGGGAAATGGAACTATACGTGGAGCGTTCAGCTATGGAACGAAGGGACTCGTCCTCGAAAGGAAACACTGAAACGATCTAACATCACGAGGCCGCGCTTTTCAGGCCGCTTAAAAGCGCAGCCATTTGGGCCCAAACCAGGGAACCCCGAAAATCAGCGCTTCCCTTTGGCTCCCCTTGAAAACAACCCCAAAAGGGCAGCTCCAACAAGGGCCAAGACACACACACACACACACACACACACACACACACACACACACACACACACGCTCACTTTGGCCGGGCTTCGAACCCCCTTCAGGAGGGCGGGGGCCTTTGTCAGCCGGGCTGCAGTTGTAGCATCCAGGGTGACGCTGGGCACCAGGGTGACACCCAGATACACCTGGCACGGGTCACGTAGTTTTAGTATCAAACATAGGGGAAATGTGCTTGATATATTCATACATGTGTCAATGTATTGTTGCTTTAACAAGCAAGAAAAAAAGCGTTTATGTTGTTTTTTTGCAAAACAAAATAAAGGTTTTATGTTTTTGTATTGGATATCTGTTGTCTCCGCAACGTGGAACCGCCTCAAAAGGGGGTCCCCTCAAAAGGGTGTCCCCCAAACGGAGATTCCTCTACACATGACATGATTGTTTTTTGGGGATTCCATCTGAGTCAGAGTCTGAAACACAAACCGTTTATGGAATTTCATAGCCCTTGGCCAGGACTCGCTGGTTGAATCATCCTCCAACCGATCAAAGCAAGCCAACCGAGTTACGATCAAAACCGACCGCTATTGAAATGGTCTACCAGCCCACAGACGACCTGCCTATCTATGGTTGGGACTTTCCCTTTCTAACCTTCTACCTGGGTTTTGATTGCGGCTGCTATTTTCAAACAAAAAAACACGAATCCTAAGTTTTCCTGGAGGTTTCGCCGTCGTCCCGCCACCCTGATTTCTCCCAATAGGGCCTGTCGTTTCGACAAATATGCACTTGTGGTGCCTCCTGTTCGAGCTGGTACCCTTGTTGGGGTCGCTTCCAAGGGCAAAGGGTCTCGTATTCTGAGTTGCTACCCCTGCTTGTTAGGCTTGCTCTAAACGGAAGGCCAACCAGAACCACTGTGTGTAGCATGCTTCCACCAAACCTTAATACAGGAAGTTCCTGTGAACACATACTTGATGGACTCACGCTGGCCGGACAATCCTTGGCCACATCTGACTGCTGAACATATGATCTCGCCTTAACATCTGTGGCCATCAGTCCATCGAAGTTGCGCACGGTCAACACGATCGAGTCGCCCTCGGTCATGTTCACAGTGTCCTTGGTCATGCGAACAACGCGGTGCAAATCCGGAGGAAGCTGACTCGGGGGACAGGCAATTCTGGGGCCGTGCCATCTTTCCTGTTGGTTAAGACTGAAAAACCAGCTGAGAACATCCCCTTCTCCTCCCCGAACTCCGGCTCCGTGCGCAAAAAGGGGCTTGCCCCCCGTTAGGGGTAACCGGTGCCACTTGCTGGAGATCGCCATCTTGGCCCCAGTCTGAGCCTCGAAGATGAATTTGCCCTCAAATTTGCCCCACGCCACCCAGGAGAGCGGCTTTCGCCCGAAGATCCATACCAGGATACACAATCCACCAGTTGCAGGTCACTGTGATAAGATCCACACAACACACCAATGATGGAGAATACTAATGCTAGGATAAACCATCCACCAGTTGGATGACACCCAATCCCTGGCCAACCGGTCTCCCGGTTCCCCCCCCCCCCCGCCCCCGATTTGGTCGCTTCTTCAACTTTCCGGAACAGAAACCAACGTCGCCCTGCGTTTTTGGGGGAGAACCCATGTGAAATATCAAACAACCGCCTGTTTATTCACGTAAAACGCAGGGCTGGTGACATCCGAAATTGCTTTTCTCACCGCTCCGAGGCGCCGCTACGCCGTTCACCGAGATGGCGTCGATGTAGGGCGTCTGAGCCTCGCGGAGAAAAAGGGGGTCAGCTGTGAAACGTTCACGAATGTCATTGGTTTTGTTCTTCTAATAAAAACCATCGGGTTGGGTTTTGGGTCTTTTAATAAAAACCATCGGGTTGGGTGTTGGGTCGTTTAATTAAAACAATAAATAATAATCCTAATAATACTACTAATAATAATAAGTAATAAATAATAATAATAATAATGAAAATAATAATAATAATAAATACTATTAATAATAATAATAAAAATAATGATAATCATAATCATAATGATAATCATAATAATAACAACAATAATAACAATAACAATAATAATAATAATAATAATAATAATAACAATAATAATAATAATAATAATGATAATCATAATAATAATAACACACACACACATTGGGTTGGGTGTTGGGTCTTTTAATAAAGAACCATCAGGTTGGGTTTTGGGCCTTTTAATAAAAACCATTGGGTTGAGCTTTGGGTCTTTTAATAAAAACCATCGGGTTGGGTGTTGGGTCTTTCAATTAAAAACACACACACACACACACACACATTTGGTTTGGCTTTGGGGCGTTTAATAAAAACCATCGGGTTGGGTTTTGGGCCTTTTAATAAGAACCATCGGGTTGGGTTTTGGGTCTTTTAATAAAAACCGTTGGGTTGGGTGTTGGGTCTTTCAATTAAAAACACACACACACACATTGGGTTGGGTTTTGGGTCTTTTAATAAAAACCATCGGGCTGGGTGTTGGGCCTTTTAATAAAAACCATTGGGTTGGGGTGTGGGTTTTATAAAAATCGAACGGATTGGCCAAAGGCTAAAGAAGCTCTTGGCTCAATCAACTTGCGATCGGTTCAAGAGCGGAATGAGAAATGGACTGACCCCAAACGAAACCCATCCCCGATTTGGTTTCCTTGAAACTTGAGAACAACCTAGATCCTACTTACACACATACACTAATGGCCCGGAATCAGTCCTTCACCGCAAAAAGTGATGACAATGTATGGCTGTAGGCTGATGTCCGTTCCGGATGGTTCTGCCCTGAAAAGCTCCTTTAGGCTCCAGGTACGGTGTAAGCGCACATTTGGAAGCAAAACCATGCGAGCGGGAGGGGGGGGGGGGGGCCAGAAAGGGCCACTCTTTTTCAAGGCCCAAAACAAACCTCGCGACAGGGGCCACTGGGCGCCGGCCTCGCTGAGGTAAGTGAAGCCAAACGGCATGGTCGGCTCGTCACCTACCAAGCTATGCAGGGAAAAGGAGGGGGTCGCTTGTTTTTCTTGCGGCTCCAACAAAGGATCACGAAAAAGCGGGGCCGTGGCTAAAATTGGGATGAACACGAATTGTTTGTTTGAAACAAGGGGGTCTGGAAGACGAATTTCGCTTCCCAGCTCGGATAGTCAGCTTGAAGCAACTTGCGCAACTCTGGAAGAACTCGTTTCAACATGAGAACCACTCGAGAAGGCACATTGAAGTACCTGAAAATCCTTTTCAGGAGTTTGCGCCTCCCACCGGAAACTACTGACAAAAGCAAGCGAACCTGTCCGAGCATTCCAAAGACCAGGCTTCAGATCAACGAAGCTTCTCGAACCTTTTCGGGGCGCAACCCCTCCCACCCCAGCAGTCTCTGACAAAGGACGCAGCTGGGTGCGTCTTTTTGCAGAACCCCCCCAAAAATGGTGTTGTTTCCTTGGCCTCCGTTCAAAAAACTGCAAAAACCTGGGCTACCTGGCGACCTTCAAACAAAGACCCGCCCTGAAGAAGTCGCGCTCCGGAGTCCCAGTGCATCTGCCTGACTCCGGAATCTCCTGAGGAATGCTCAGCTCCGGCGAGAAGATGCCTGAGCGCCACGAGGGAGAACCAACACGCAACTCTGTGTCCGTCGAAACCGACAGCTGTAAACAATGACAACTCGGCCAACCAGGTTTGTCTTGAACTCACCGCACCCCATACTCGCCCAACCCTTGAGAGAAAACAAGAGGCCTCCCGCAAAAAAAGGAAGAAGAAACACAAACGCACCACAAGGAAGTTGTCTTTCAAATATAGGAGACCCCAAACATCTTCGGTTTTCCCTGCAGCTCCTCCTTAAAGCACCCCCCCCTCCCCCCCCCCCCCGCCAAACGGACCTTCGCCAGCTCCGAAGCAAGCATGCGCGCTAAGCGCGGCCCTCGGGTCCCGGGCCCAGGCTCATGTTGGTCTCCAGCGGCACCTCCCCGGGCCACTGGGCCGGGGCCATCTGCGACACGGTGGAGGGAAGAAGCTCCAGCCTCGGATGCCGAGGCTTGCCGGACATCGCGGGGGGGTTTTGGGTTTTTTTTTGGGGGGGGAAAAGGGGGGGGAGGGCGGGGGAGCCTCGGCGATCAGAATCTCTGATTGGATGTGGGGGGGGGGGGGTTGTCAAATTCTTGGGCTCCCCCCAATGTAATCCCAATGGTTGAAGACGGAAAAGGGGGAGGGGTCGAAATCTTAGGCTCCAAATTGATATGGCAAGATTGGGGAGACTTGCGATCGGCTCTCGGGAATGTAGGGAATGAGAAATGGCGCATGACTCCGAGAAAACCCTCCAACTGGTGGCTTCCTTTGAGGAAATCCCGTTCCTTCCCACCTTCCCGAGGGTTAGCACCAGCAAGGATAAGGAAGGGGGTGGTCAAAATCTTAGGAACCCAATGACTTCTTCTCAAGAAAAAGCTCGAGGATCCAGAACCTCTTTTTGGAAGCCCCTTGAAAAGGCAGAAAATTGCTGTCGATCTTTGACCACCCGGAATTGAAGCGGCCAAATGGCACCGGGTCGAGGTCAGTGCTGTTTGAACTACGTTTGACAACCCCCCCCCCATGTTCCTCTGACTTTTCAGCCCGTCCGGTGGTTCACACTGAAAGTGTGCTTGCTACGGAAACTCGGAGTTGGGACCACCAGAGTCGCTTGTTTCAGATAGGGGGGAACCCCAAAAAACGAGATTTCGTTCAAAATTGTGAATTCTTGGGTGCGATAAAGGGAGCACGCCCCCAAAGATGACACAAAAACACACATCCCCAATGGATGCACACCTTGGTGTCTTCAAGAGGGGGTCCCCCGTTCTGCCTTGCTTCGTTGCATGTCTCAACCTGCTGACTTCAACTCAGTATGAGGATTATGGAGGCGGTGTTAGGTGTCTCTTGGGCGGGGGGTTCTTCTGCGTCACATTTGGCGCCTAAATCTTGCCTCTTGCCACTGTCAGCCTTCGTGCGTAGCCGTGAAGCTCTGGGTTGCTCTGCCGCGCTTGAGGGGGGGCGTTGTCTAATTAGTCTGCACGATGCGGTTCTGGCCTCGTTGCGCCCGTGCATTACCAGTTTCGACTTCCCCCCTTTGATACCAAGGTCCTTTTTTGGGCCACCCCAACCGGCCTTCACAAATGAGCCACAGGGCAGGAGGGATACGACCCTAAAAGTGAGACCTTCACAAATGAGCCACAGGGCAGGAGCGATAGCGGGTGGGTCGATCTATGACCCTAAAAGTGAGATAAAACCGTGCTTGGTGCGAGGGAAAAAAAAAAAAACAAACAAAACCGTCTTTCTCCGAAAGGTGCGGTTTGGCCTTTCGGAGCCAAAGAGCCAAAGGGCCAAAGGGCATGGGCTCAGATCTTAGGCACGCCCTGTACCCAGTTAGGCTCTGGCCAGGTCTGTTTAAAGACAGCCAAAATAAAATGGGACGCCAAATAGACATTGCTTCACCTGGGGTTTAACCATGATTAAATTTATGAGCCCAGTTGGAGTTTGCTAGAAGTTCTTGAAAGTCAGTTGGATATGGTCCAAACCCAACCTCATGCGCAGCTCCTTCTACTACATTGTGCGTGCTTTCTTTTTCTGGCAGTCTCTTCTACGGTTTCTGGCAGTATCTGCGGCTCACAAGGGATCTTAGCATCTTTCCTATTTGGGGGGTGTTGTTTTTGGTTGCATACCCTGGGAAAGCGGCAACTTGTTGCTTTGGGTCCCATGCTCGTTTCTGCAGGCCTTTTGCCTTGTGAAGCTCACATGGCCAGTTCGGGGTTGTGTTGAAGGGAAGCTAAAGAAAGACCGAAGCAAACATCTGGCGGGTTCCATGAGACAAACGAATGTCATCTCAACCCTCATGAGGCAACAACTTCGGTACTATTGTCGGGGCTCGTTAAAAGGGGAAGCCAAAGGAAAACAAGCTGAGCCACAATCAAAACCTGGTGTTAAATGGTCTACCCAGAACCATGTAAAGAATTAAGAAGGCGGCCGCAGCTATTTATGGTTGGGATTGCCCCTTTTAACCTTCATCTCCCAGGTTTTGATTGTGGCTCACCTTGGCTTGCCGTTTGTATTTCAAGTCGCCACCTTCCAACGAATGAACAAAATGTCCCATCTTGGCACCCCGCCTGCGTCATCCTCAAGCTTGCCCTCTTTTCTGGGCTGTTCCCAGATCCCCTGCTAAAAGTCTAACTTTTGGCTTAGGGGAAACTACCCCAAAACCCTAAGCTACAAGCCTAAAAAAACCGGATGAAGCTGGGAAAAACTGAGTTGTGTGGTGGTTCCAAACTAAAAAGCCTCAAGCCCAACCAACCATTGCCACTTCCACCCCCAACCCTTTCCGCTGCAACCGAGGGGCGCTACAGGCTCCGGCGGCTTCACCATCCCGAAGCGCGCAGACCCGCGGAGCTCTGCGCCTCGTGGCATTTTCTTCAGCGAAGCGACTGGGAAGAGGTCCGACTCTCAGTTGCCCAGTTCGGACCTGGACTCACTTGCTGAGTGGATGGCCCAAAAAAAGTTCAAACTGTATATTTACCACTAAAATGGTCTTCCCAAAAAGTTTAAAGTTCATGAACTCAGGAAGTGAGTGGAAATACAAGGTGATCACCTTTTGCGCTGCCAGGCCGAAAATTGCTTGCCATGGAAAAACAAAAAGGTCGATGGGATGAAGCTTCGAAAAGGCTTTGGCCCGAAAGTCGAAAGAACAACTCAACACATGGCCCGGAAAACAGGCCTTGTTCAAAGCGCGTGTTGGTTGATGTCTAGATGGAACAATAAAGGCAACACATTGATTTTAGGGTTCTCCCTTTCTAGGATCGAAAGTTTGAGAAGGCAGGAAGCAGTAGGGCAGGGCAGAGCAGGGCAGGGCGGGGCGGGGCAGGGCAGGAGCACAGCAAGTCGGCAGAGCACATCGACCCTGAAACACTTGAAACAAAAGGCATGACGCGATCACATACACACGCACACCAGATAATCAACACGATCAACACAACGCAGCACAGCGCAGCACAGCGCAGCACAGCACAACAGCGCAGCGCGGCGCAACATAACACAACACAACACGACACCACACAAACGCGCACATGGCTTTGTTCCGAAATTGGAAACCCCGCAAAATCAGTAAATAAACTAACATCATGAATAGTAAAGCAAGACATATGCAAGAACATGTGGTTTTTACGCTTGCTTTTCCTTTAACCAACCCAGACAAAAAAGAAAGGTATCCTCTCCCAAAACATGTGGCACCACATCTGTCAAGCGGAACAGCACCATCCACCGCACGCTTCTCTGCCATGCGCTTCGACTCCGGGGCTCTGGCTGCCCTGTTCTTCCTGGACGTAGTTCAGGCGGTTGCCTGGCGATACAAAGCACCGGCGAGGGTTCCACGTGTTCATTTCCCCGGTATATAGTTAAACCCAGCAAGCAAAAAAACGTTGGCTCGAACAAGTGGCAATCCTGGCAGTGCCGCGGATTGCAAAACCCCAACTTTTGATTTGGCTGGATATCTCTAGTGGCCCCTTGTGAGGGAGACCCCAAAAAAATCCAACTGCTTAGGGAAACCTAGTGACCCTTGACCCCCAGTGGGGCAAGGCAGGCAACCTTCTGCTCCACTCTTCTTGGCGCCTACTTTGAAGAGCAGGCCGCACTGACAGTCCAGAACCTCAGCAGCTTCCGCGGCACCAATCACCCTTCCATAGTTGGTTGGGAAAAACCATGCCCAAAAGGGATTCTGAGAACCACAAAAACATCGCCACACATCTTTGCCACTGCCCAGAACAATTCACCTGGGGCGTTCGCGTGACTGGCCAACTACTTGCAGCCAAAGTGTCATCGTCGTACAAAGCCCAGATGTCGAAGATCTCCTGGCAAGCAAAGCTCCCTCTATTCCCCCCAAAACATCGCCCCACTTCACGGCACCTCACTTATTGGCCCTGAAGGCGATGTTTAAAAGACGTTAAAAAATGCACGGATCCCAGGCCATACTACTAAACAAACGTTCGACTTTGCGCTGTTCAATGAGTGAAGAAAAATAATCCACCTCCTCTCCTCTCAAAGGCACTTCAAGCCGCATGAAAAAGTGCGGCTTGCCACGCACGTGCATGATCCAAATTGATCCTCCAATCGTTCTACCCGTAACATCTCATTAGGTTGCATGAATCGGCGGTGTCCGCGTTGTCAGCGCACACTTAAGTGCGAATTCAGAGAGGCCTTGGCTAATAATCTGTATATTCAACATTGGTGCAGTGCGGGTTCCGAGTTGATCATTCACTGGCCCAAGCCTAAAGCGTGAATCAGCGGCCTGCAACCCACGTGCAAGCCCCAGTTCGATCCAACACCTAAAGAGATGAAAGAGAGGGAGAAGGGAGAGGCTGGCCGTTCACTCACCATTTCCTGTCGTCAATTGGCTCCTGCCCGCCACAGCGTGTAGACGAGGGAACGAGGCGGTGGCACGGTGAGAAGGGATAGGGAGACAAGAGACAGATGGGGACGGGTTAATTCCTAAGTTTCTAGACCTTTCGGTTGGGTGCTTAATCCCCGTCCCACGTCCTGTCTCTTTGGCTGATTCGCAGTGCAGCGCAATCAACAACCGTCAACCCCTATGTCAAGACATGCCGCGCAGCACCCCAGGCTCGCCACAGATCTGACTGCACCGCGCCGCCACCGCTGTGGTGTCCACAAACTCCCAGGACAACGACCTCAGCTGACCCCCAGTGGCGACGGCCAGGGCGACCCCGTTGGATCTGACCCCGTTGGGCTTTCCATTGAACCCACAAACAGTGCAGCACTTTTTGCGGAGGGGTCGATACCGCAAGCAAGCCCTCCAGTGACGCATACAAACCCCCCGTTTTCCTGTAAACATTCTTCATGTGAGGCAGCCAGCGGCCTGCGTGGCATCCCTGTTCTCGGCCCGAGGGAGAAAAAAAAAGCACCTCGCCCCTGACGGAAGTTCCGCCCCATGTATTTTACAACTATCAAAGTTACTCCCCAAGTGGTAGGCTAAAAGGAAACCACCCGAGTTTGTGACTTTGATGACCCCCAGAAATGGTCAAACTCATGACCCCAGCTTCGGAAGCCGCGCGCTCGCGCTCTGCCGCGCGGCATATCCGCGGTGTCCAGCTCCGCCGTGCAGGCCGCGCTGAGCAGAGATGAGCCGTCAGAGCTGCCCGCAGCGCCCAGGCACCGGCCCTTGCCTCGCGTTTTTTCCTTTTTTTGTTGGTCCCCCGTGTGGAAGGGACGTGACAACGGACCGAATGAAGGGGTACATCTAGGGCTACCTCCCCAATTCATCCCAGGGATCCTTTCTAGAAAACCTCCGGAAACCCGGGAAGAAACGATGGCTGAAAAGAATGGGGAACCAAGCCCTAGAACGAAGCGCAACCAACGAAGCGCCCAGATCTGAGGTGTGGCAAAACATATGATCTGCTATGGTTGTCACCAATAGCCCCCACCCCCCCCAATCCCAATAGGGTGGGGGGGGGGGGTTTTCGCGACTAAGGCCCAT
Source organism: Effrenium voratum (assembly GCA_963377175.1). Classification (NCBI taxonomy): domain Eukaryota; class Dinophyceae; order Suessiales; family Symbiodiniaceae; genus Effrenium; species Effrenium voratum. The sequence continues at coordinate 166,702 of CAUJNA010000313.1, read as the reverse complement.
ACTTCAGTGCCTGGAGACCAACCTGGTAGCAACAACCTGGGGCTCAGACTTGGGGAGCCCAAAAGGAAAACACAATTTGTTGGGCATCCCAATGACACCGACCCCTTGCCCATAACAGTGGCTCATCTAAACCTTTTAACCTGGCGCGGACAATCGGGCTGGGCGAGTCAAGCCCTTGTAACACAGTTCCCCTTTGTGCTGGGCTTTTTGTTCAAGACTTGCCCAACTCATGCAGGGTGTTTGGGAAAGAGCTGAGAAGCTGACGGGGTATGTCTCCTTTTTGGGCGGCACCCCCTTTTTCGAAGGTGCAACACTTGAAGCGCCTGGGGCGTCTCCCGTTCGCCAAGCATTGCTCAAAATGGAATCCGGACCCCTTTTGGGAGAAGGCGAACCAAGAGGAAACCAATACCTACTGTGGATGGACGAAATCCTGCACCGTTCAGAAACCCTGGTTTCTGATGATTCCCCTGTAATTACCAAGAAACAGCGGTTTCAACCATGGTTTTAAAGTGATGCGAACGGAGTTCGTCCATCCACAGTATGGGTACCTGAAATCTCTGACCGGAGGGCAGCCTCCGCCCATTTCCGCTTTTTGGTCAAGCGGAATATTTTTTGGGGCAGGCGCGGGGTATTGGCGTTTTTGAGTTGTCCAAACTCAAGCTGATGGCAATTCCCAGGCGTGTGAACCGCCTTTATAACTGGGTGGAACGGACATTTGTCAACGACAAAACCAAAATCGCTTGCCTTTAAATCCCCATGGCTAATTCATCCGGGCGCTTCTCACAATGGGGCCCCCGCATTTTACGGGGAAACCAAGAGGAAACCAGCTACCTCGAAGGGGCCCCCAACTTTGAGAAACACCCCATGTGTATCACCTGGAGATGCGTTTTCGGATCCCACCTAAGCCGTTTTCGGAGAGCGAGGCGAAAACGGGAAACGCAACCCAGGCGCCCTCGATCAGCAAGCGCGACGTCTTGTTGTCCAGCCTCGGATGTGGCGTGCCCCAGGCGCCATGTGCAAGGCGGGGGAGAAGTTCTACACAGAACTTGTGACGCTTGGGGACTGGTGGGATGTGCTCCATATTTTCGGTATCCCCAAAAGACGGCCCTGTCTTGGGGAATCGAGACCTTTTGGGGTTCCACGTGAATCTGGGAGTGGTAGAGAGAAAAATATGTCATACCAACCCACGAGAGCCAATGCCCTCACCAAATCTGCTTGTTCCGCCTGTCATGCAAGGAATCCACTTCACACTGCTGCCTCGGAGCTCGGGCACCCCAAACATTGATGGCTTGGGCAGATTGCTCTTCTGGCTGCTGAGCTATCCCCCAATCCCGCCTAAACCCCCCGTTCCTGCTCCCCATACTTGTTGCTCTGAAAAGTCTCCCAGCCACCCACAGACACTTGCAACATTGTACCATTATCAACCTCACCCCCTAAATGGTAGCTTCAACGGAAACCACTCCGGTTTCTGTCGTTGATCAACCCCAGAAACGGCCAAAAGAATGACCCCAGCACCAGCCAAGCTGCTGGAAGGTTTGGAAGACATCCGGCAAGCCGCAGGTTTGCATGGACACGGGCACAGTGCCCACTGTTCCATCCTGCGGCATGGAGACAATTTGACGCCAAACATGGTGACTTCCCTGGTCTGCCCTTACAACCACTCCAACAGGGGCACCCTTCTAAAAAAAAACAAACTCCAATATGTCCCGTCCCAACTCGGTCTTGGCTCCAATTCGCGCCTTCCAGGGATCCGGGTCTTTCCAGAAAACCGCCCAGAGACCACTCGGGGAATCCGAGTTGGAACTTGAAAAGAACGATGATGGGCAAGCATGGGAACCAACCCTGGAGTTGGTTCCAAGGAATTGCATGACGCCTTGTGAGGCATCGAAAGCTGGCAAGACTCGGCCATCCTGTGGGTGAGTCTTTTGTGGAGGGCAAGCAAAATCAAGTATACCGGCTTCATGTGCTGCGCAGAGCAGGCTGCAGAAGGCGAATCATGAGCACTTGCCTTTCTCAAGATGCATGCCTCTTCAAGTAGCATTCCGGACATTCCATGTATGAAATTGGCGGCTTGGTTTGGTGGTTTGGGGATTTCCAACCGCTGGGTCCTCTTGAAACCAAAAACCGGAAGCTACCTCCAACCCAATCCGCCGAGCAATTCGAATCAAGGCGTTTCAAGCCAACCCTCTGAGTCGCGCACCGCAGCAGAAGTGGTTGTCACGTCATAGATCGTTGCGCAAAGACCACCTGAGTCAGACTCAAAACCTGTGGCTGGGCAAAATCAACATTTTGCACCGCTTCGGATTCCATGGTTGAAACCCTTGCTTTTTGGTACTTACCAGGGGGAAGCGAATCAGAAACCAGGGCTTCTAAATGTGTCCAGAATGGATTTCGTCCACAGTACAAAACAACAAATGCCCCCAAACCCATGGTGCACGGAGTCCTAAGCCTCTGGGCCGCAAGCGGTTGGTTCGGAGAATCCAGAAACTAATTATCCTTCATCTACCCAAATCAACTGGTTGCTGTTGAACCCTCTGCAAAAAGTGTTTAACTGTTTGTTGGTTTAGTGAACAACTCCTTAGTCTAAGGATCCAACCCAACAGCAGTCAAGAAATCCAAACTTTAATTGTGTCTGGCCGTCTTCCCTGAAAAAGATCGCACCTGAGCGCACGGAACCCAAGCTGACTTTGGGCTGTGCTGTCATGGCAAGGTTTATGTGGGGGTTTCTCAAAATAGGGGACCCCTTTTGCCAAAAGGAAACCAACCCTTTTTGTTGGGCGTCCCTTTGAGAAACACCCAGTAACCCGGTAGTAGAACCTGCTAAGATCGCGGAAGTGGCTTCTGGTGATGCTCGGCTCGGCTTGAAGACTCTCGCGTTTCCACCTGTGAGAAACTTAGCGAGTCCCCGAATAAGCTGATTTGGCCATGGGTCAAAATCCAAATCGTACCCCAGTGAACATCCCAATCCCCACAGACTTAAATGGGTGGTGCACCTAGCCCAAAATGGTGCCATTGGCTTTGACCCACAGCCATTTCTTTGACGGAACCTCATGCTACAGCATGTCTGCCAGTTGCATTCTCTGCATGAGTGGCACGCTGATTTGACCCTCCCTGTTGTTGAGGGTCAAGCAAAGGGTTCCACAATTCCAAAGTGAGATAGCAGTCAAACCAGCTGTCAAATCCAAGTGGGCATCGACCTGACCCAATGCAAATAGATCTTAGTGGTCAATCGCGGTGTTTGGTGTTTGGAGTGCGGGGTTCAAATTGTGGGCCCCTGTTGGGGCCCTTTTGCGCCTTTTGTCATGTGCCCTTTTTGAGATGTGTCCTAAGAAGCGTTCTCGTTTTGTCGACTTTCAGTGTCCTTCAATTTACAGAACCCGAGTCATTCCATCGCGAGTCAAAAGAGGCACCCAGAGCTCAAGTGGCCATGGGAAGAACTGGTACCAGTCTTGTTTGGTTGCTTCTTTTCAGGAACCCTTTCCAACCATACTGCGCCAGTTAAGAGAAGGAACCAACAAATTGTTTTGGGTCCACCCCAAAATTTGAGATCCTCGAAAAAGGCGGGGGCGCCTTAAACGCGGCACGGCGATTGAATCGCTTGACCTTGACCCCGGTTTAGTTGGGCCCCGGCTCTTCGAGTTCTTGAGGTAACCTTCCGAGGTCAGCTCGAAGAATTGATCCTCAGGTGAGCCATAATCAAAACCTGGTATTAAAATGGCCGTAATCCCAGAACCATCTAAAGAAAGAAGAAGGCGGCCGCAGCTATTTATGGCTGGGATTGTCCCTTACTACCCTTCATCTACCCGAGTTTTGATTGTGGCTCTGGTAACGAGGTCCCAACTGCCTTTGAGAACCCGCCCTATGCGCGCCGTGCTCAAGACTCTGGACACAGGTGGCCTTTTGGAAAAATAGATGCCAAGGCTTGGTAAATAAAATAAACCCCATCTAAACCAGGGCCCTCTATCTTTTAAGCAAACCAACCAAAAAGGACACCTATGACTCTGGAGTTCTCATGAAAGGAAGCTATACAATGAAGCTATCGTTGCGCGCTTTTCAATGACTCAAGTCAGCAGGTGTGTGATCGAATAACGACACCCACCGTCCGTGGATCTGCCCGGAGTAGTTCTAGAAGGTGCTTTTTGTCACAGTAAGGCACCATTTGCCGCCGCTCGAACTGGACACACAACATGTGGCTGTGGTTGTCAAAACCGCTTTGGGATCCCATTTTGGTTGGTCGGTGAATTCACCACCCATTTTAGAACCTACTTTAGTGGGGATTGACTCGGATGTTCACAGGGGGCTAACCGATTTGGATTTTGAAAAGCCCGTGGCCATGTCTCAAACATTTGCTTTCAAGTCGGGCAGTTGGAACAACGGTCAGTCGGGCCTACAAATAGGCCTGCCCCTTGAAGACGACAAGCCGAGCTAGACATTAAATTCTGGCGAAGCCCAGCTCGGACGAATGCCAAGAGCGGCATCTACAAGCCAATAGCCTGGCAAAAACCTCCCCAAGGCACCGATTCAAGCTTCTACCGCCTTCTTCTATTTTGTGGTTGTGGAGGTCGTCACCACAAAAACCGTGGGGCCGGGACAGAGGGACGGGATCTTGTTCTTGCAGCCAGAGAAGAGCCCGGCCTCTGTGCAGCTGATGCGGGCCTCCTCTTTTCGGATGGGTGTGGCGAAACGAAGCGAACTGGCAACGTGAGAAAAGACGCAGCTGGACCTTGCACTCTTCAAGGGTGGCCTCCAGGGCCGCGAGCTCGCTGCTTGCCCCGTCCACGTCTCGAAGCCCTTGACTTCCGGAAAGAAGGTGTCCCGTGGGCCCGGCGGAGACTTGCCGCTAGGGCCCACGTCCTTACACGACTCGCGTCCGACTCGCGTTGAGCATAGGACTGGTACAGGACGCAGTCGCACCGACTGCCGGTCCCGCCTGTGTACCAGCCGTAGAAGTTGCACTTTGGATCTGCGGCGCACTCATCCTCGCACTCCTGCCTGCTGGCCCCATCAAAGGCATGATAGTCCGCACGTGTCTCGCCCGTTGTGTTGTAGCAGTACTTGCCTGCATACTCCGGGACCTCGCTGAAGCTCAAGGTTGTTGTAGTCGTAGTGGTTGTGGTCATAGAGGTTGTGGTCGTAGTGGTTGTAGTGGTCGTTGTGGTTCTTGTAGTTCTGGTTGTGGTTGTGGTTGTGGTTGTGGTGGTGGTGGTGGGGGCGGCGGCGGCGGCGGTGGTGGTGGTGGTTTTGCAAGCACACAGTCGGACAACACCATGTGCCGCGTCACAGCTGACTACTGCGGCGGCCTGTAAACGAATGCAAATGTGGTCCGGACCGTAATACGGGGCAAGGGCGGCGAAGGCCTGAAAGGTGGTGGAGTGTACTGGATTATGCTGATGACTCGCGTTGTACTTCTACGCTTGCATTCATCTCAGCATCGATCATGCTGGACCAGGCTCCTTTTGCTTTGCATCATATGTTCTCCATCATCAAACATGTACAGGTGCGCCTGCACACGGGCTAGCTAGTCCGGTAGAGTCAAGAAACAAGCTGGCCCGAATCGGGAAACTGGCGAATCCCGAATCGGGCCCAGGCAAGAAACAGGGAAAGAAGGCTTCGAGTCGGGAAACATAGTGGCTCCCAAGTGTTGGCGTCGGAAAAAATGAGTTTGGAGCCAAAAGGCTTTCAGCTTTTAGGAAACCGCTCAGGCGAACGGGAGAGTGGACGCAGCCAAGCTGCCTACATTTGATGCGATTCTCCCCTCAACATTGGCCTGGACCCTTTGCACTTGCACCATCGCCACATCATTGCAGCCTTCCTGGGCTGAGACACATATCCGAATGGTTGTGGAGCACGTCCTGAAGGTCCCTTCTGATCGCGCTGAAGGCCTGAGGGTCCTTGCACAGCACGAGCTGCAAAGACAGGGAGAATGATGCCAACCGCAATGCCATAGGAAATGAAAGGAGAGGCTGGATGTTGGGAGGTCTGCCGTGAGCAAAATAGCCTCATGGGCACGCTCTTCTTTTCGGGTTGTAAAGGTCAACCGCAAAGACCAATTGGACGACGATACTCGAAAACGCGAGAAAAAAAAAAGAAGAGATATCGGTGCAACGAGGCGATTAAATCGGTTTTCGAGATGTTCGAAACGATCATAAAAGTTCATCCAACAAACTGGGAAACCGACCAAACCTGACCTCGCCCATACCAAGATGGTTGTAAAGGTTCATATGGGGGGGCTGTCGTTTTTTGAGTCGGCGCCCTAAATGTTTGGAGGTTTAGGAAGACCAAAAGGAAGTCCAAAAGGAAAACCGAATCCACTGTGGTTGCCCGAGTACCATTCCCTTGGTGGGGCAGGTGATGTTTGGTGGTTTTTTCAGTACCCTTTTCAGGGTCCCAAGGCAAATCCAGAGCTTCAGCCCACATTCACCAGGTCCAGTAGTTCGAGGTTAGAATAAGAGCATCAACTTTTTCTGCAGTCTATTTTAGTAGGGGGAACCCTCCCAACCAAGAAAGAAATGGGTGAGAACGGGCGCCAATTGCTGGGGGACCTAGTTCAGCGTCCGCCCGAGGCCGGCGCCGTGGTGGGGTGATGCAAGCTGCAGTCTTGAAGCTCCACGACGGAGGCGTCCAGGTCTGGCGACGAAGACGACGGCAAATTGGTGGCGTGGGACAAGGAGGGAGCTACGGCCATAGGTGGCCAATAGATGGCCCTGGTAAATGGGGCAAAAACTCCATCCAAACCAGGGCCCTCCATTTTTTAACCAAACCAACCAAAAAGGACACCTATGGCGCCCCAGTCGCAGCTGGAAGCTCCGTGACTTGAAGGTTTGGAGTTGTTGCTTGTTTGTTTTTTTCTCTGGGGTGTTTTTTTCTTCCGATTGGTGGTTTGGAGGTTGGGGGGGTGGTTTTGCGTGTTTTTTTTCATGTGCGTGAACCAGGGGTTGAAATCCCCAAACCACCAACCCAGACCCACAACGAATTGGTGGTTTGGATTGGTGGCTTGGAGTTACAAGTGTCCGCAAAAAAACAAGCGGTTGTCCGGGGTACCCTCTTTCCAACAATACAGCAAGAACGATTACATATTAGCTTGCAGGATTGTACCTCACTGACCGACACCGGAACCGCGCGCTCGCACGGCTGGGCCCTTGATGGACGTCAGACACCTCTGGGGCTTTGGGTAGCCGCCAAACATTTGGAGCGAGTTGCCACAAAGGAATAGTTGACCCCCGTTTGAGCCTCTTGGCTCATGGGTCCCAAATAATACTTAATCAAACACACACACACACCACACAACATACAACACACCCACACACACACACAACACACACACACAGAGACGCACAAACACACACACACACACAGAGACGCACAAACACACACACACACACACACACACACACACACACACACACACACACACACACACACACACACACACACACACACACACACACACACACACACACACACACACACACACACACACACACACACACACACACACACACACACACACACACACACACACACACACACACACACACACACACACACACACACACACACACACACACACACACACACACACACACACACACACACACACACACACACACACACACACACACACACACACACACACACACACACACACAACACACACACACACACACACACACACACACACACACACACACACACACACACACACACACACAAACACACAACACACACACACACACACAAACACACAACACACACAACACACACACACACACACACACACACACACACACACACACACACACACACACACACACACACACACACACACACACACACACACACACACACACACACACACACACACACACACACACACACACACACACACACACACACACACACACACACACACACACACACACACACACACACACACACACACACACACCACACCCACACCCACACCCACACCCACACCCACACCCGCACCCACACACACCCACACACACACACACACACACACACACACACGCACACACAATCGCCACCCAGGGGGGGATGCTGCCTGGGCAGGCAGCAGAGCCTCAAGCAAAGGGCGGGACAAGCGCTTGCTGCTGTGTCAACCAACCCAACCTTTCGCAAACCATCCCTTCACAAGCAGCAGCTGACTGGGGCCGGGCAAGGTTAGTTGCTTGCGTGATAAATCTGCAACCGGTCCCACACACACACACACACAAACACAAACCTTCCCTTTGCTCCAATCGTGGCTCCAATGTGGACCAGATATCCGGGCTGTGCTGGCCCCGCAACAAGCTATCAGCCCAAGAGTTCCTGATACCTGCGACATGCGTCAAGCGCAAATTGATCTTCTGCGTCCAGCAGAAACGCGACATGGCTTGCAAAACACAAGCCAGCGGCTGCTTTGTGGAAAGGCCCCTTGCCGGGCACACACACACACACACAGTTGACGCATGGCCAGCCAAGCCATGTTAGCACCCTTGGGCCCGTGCGGCTGCTGGGACCACAACAACGCAAGCTGCGCCAGAGCTTCCAACGCCGCGATCACTCCATCTGTATGGAGAACCGGTGGACATTGCCGGGTTCCGGTGGCATGCCTTGTGGCAGCCACCATCCTAATCCAGCCTGCTCCGCGCAAGCATAAGCAGCCGCGGCCGTCGCTACCCCCGGGATTTCAAAAAGCTCAGCGGAAAAAATGACAACCGCTCTCTCTTCTGCTGATAGTTTCTGCATCCGGCTCGCCAAACTTCAACCAAGCCCGGCCTTGCTTGAGTGGGACACACAACAAGTCGGCCGGCCCTTGCACAGGGCGTCCCGCACAAGGAGAAGGTTAGTTGCTTGCATGACATGCAACCGGTCCCACACACACACACACACATGACAAGTGTATACATATATATATATATATATTTTATACATACACATAGATCCATGTTCCGCATCAACGCGAAAGTGGCCTTGTGGGTCGAGGCAGTTCTTGTACTCCGCGTTTCGCAGCCTGAGCTGGCTGAAAACGGCTCCATGCTTGGTCTAGAATGTCCATCATCCACTGTTCGTGGTCGGAGTGTCAACGCATGCGCCACGGTCAAAAAGACGTACGTGGGCCATACAAGTTCGCTCAGGACCCTTCACATTGGTCGTTCGCTCACCCCTAACCACGGAACACATGACCGGACAATATGATTTGCTCCGAGGGCGTGGGAAAGTGGGGTCTCGTGTTCGCTGGGAAACTTGAGTGGGCCTCTCATGTCCTACCCAAAACACGAAACCCACAGTTTTGTCAGTGACTCAAAACAATGGCAAGAAACAGGAAAAGCAGCCAGGAACTGGTCCGAATCCCTTTCACATCCAGTACAAATTTGCTGAACGTGTGATTTAGACGACTCAAGAGAATGGACAACTCCACATCTCCAACTGTAAAAGATTGAGCCTGAATCGCCAGTTGCTGCTTTTTCCCAACTGTGATCGTTGTTTGTTTGGAATTGTTTTTTTGTGGGGGGCGGGGGGCTTATTCACCCATTCTGTCTGCAAAAGACAAACCAAGAAAATCGGTTCAAAACGCCACCAACTTGGCAAAAACTTGGGTGTGGGTCAAAAGAAAGCGACCAGGATACGGACCGCAGACTTTACAATGTCTGTTTCCATCCCAGGGTTTCAGTTTGGGTACCTAGTTTTGCTGGGGCGTATTCACCCATTCGATCTGCAAAAAGCCAAACCGAAAGAAAATCGCATCAAAACGCCACCAACTTGGAAAAAGAAACTTGGGAGAAAAGCACCGCAGAGTTGAGTCCGTGTTGTTCCATCCATGGGTAAGTGTTTGACCTCCATCCCACTTGGCGAAAACCTCGGGAGAGAAGCCCGCATGTTTTGAGTCCGCGTTCTTCCATCCCAGGGAAACTCTTTCGGTAAGTTTTTGACCCACCATTCAGGTTTTGACCCCCCATGAAGCTCCATCCAGGGAAACGGTCTGGGTAAGTTTTTGACCCCCCCCTTTTCAATGACTGTTCGGGGTTTTGACCCAGGGCGGTTTGACCCGCGTTTCCACCCAGGGAAACGGTCTGTTGACCCCCCCCCTTTTCAATGACTGTTTGGGGTTTCCCACCCAGGGCGTTTTGACCCGTGTGTCCATCCAGGGAAACAGTTTGGGCAAGTTTTTGACTTTTTCCTTTCCAATGGACCCAGGGCGTTTTGACCCGTGGTTTTCCGTCCAGGGAAGCAGACGGGTTGCGTAGGGTTTGACCCACGCTTCGGACCAGGGCGCAGCCCCTTGCTGGGCCCCTGGTCCGCCGACGCCTCCACGAAGGCCCAGACTTGGTCCGTGATGATCTGCGCCGAAGCGCCCCGGTCCGGAAGGGGAGGGGGGCTTGGGGGGGGGAGTTGGGGGGGTTGGGTTGGGTTGGGGTTTTGGTGGGATTCCCAAAAGGAGACCATAGGTTTGATGTTTTCTTTTTTTGGATTCCCCGAAAGGAAGCCATTTGCATGGTTTTGGTCCCGGCTGTTTTAGGTTCGAACAGTTCCCGGATGCTTGGGCAAGCCAAGCGTCCTCGCGGGAGGACCAGGAAACCGAAGTCCAAACCCAAAGGACAGGGAACAAGAAGCCCCTCCGTCAAATACCAACCGCTGTCAATGCGTGTTTCCTCTTGGACTTCCCTTTACAAATTGGGGCTCACTATTTTGAAGAGGATTTCAAACCAATCCGGAAGGTCAAAAAAGAATTTGGACCCTTTTGGAGCGTGATTTCGTGTTCAGTTTGCCTCGGAACCCGCCAAACAGAGAATAATTTCAATCGTATCGACTGAACTTTCGGGTCCCACTAGTGGTTGACATCCTCAAATCTAGTGTGTCGTGCCCTTTCAAGTCGATATGTGTTTGTGGCATATATGTTCCAGTCCCCAGGCCACCAACCCCCCGCGCCCCCAAGAACAGGCCCCCCCCCTGAGCCCACACCCCGCTGCTGCGTTCCCAGACCCCCTCCTCGAGCCCCTGAACTTGCACCCTTGCATCCCGACACGCAGGACCCCCCCTTGGGTTTGATTAGGGTTGGTTTGGGGCGGGTATAGGGGTAGTTTAGGGTTGGTTTAGGGTTGGTTTAGGGTTGGTTTAGGGTTGGTTAAGGGTTGGTTAAGGGTTGGTTAAGGGTTGGTTAAGGGTTGGTTAAGGGTTGGTTAAGGGTTGGTTAAGGGTTGGTTAAGGTTGGTTAAGGGTTGGTCTAAAGTGGGTTTAGGGTGGGGGTTGTGTTGGCTTGGGGTTGGTTTAGGGGTGATTTAGGGTTGGTTTAGGGTTTGTTAGGGGTGTAGGATTGGTTTAGGAACATATATACCACTTTTCCAAGGTTTACAACCCCCACGCCTCCAAACCCCAGACGTCTTGAAGAGGGCCTTGATTTCAATGGGGAGACTCAAACAAAAGACTTGCTTCGCCAAACCAGCTCCCTCAACCCAACACATACGGGTCCCTAAAAAGTGATCAGGCAACCGTTCCCCCCAAACCCTAAGCTATAGCCGCAATGGTCCCAACATTTGAGCCAGGAAGGAAACCAAAACACCTGTGTTTGGGTCCCTTTCGAGAAACTCGCATCCGGAAATTCAGAGGGAACTTTTGGTGTGTCACCGCCTCCTGACACATCGGCGGTCCCGAGTAGGCGCCGTTGTTGTAAATCCAGGTGGCGCTGCCTCAAAGTTCCGGCCGCATCGAAGCTCCAAGTTCTCGTCGGGGAGAACAGGGTCTACCACTTTGGAGGCTGGGTCTTGTTCAACATGGATGGGTCTTTTGGAGGCTTGGTACCTTTTGGCGGCTTGGAAAGGAAAAACAACCTAAGGTGACACCTTACCATGTTCGGCACTTCGAGACACATCCCATAAGAACTGATCCCCAAAAAGACGGCAAGTGTCTCCTTGTGGCTGCCCCTTGACACATCATCCACCTTCCGGGGGTCCATTAAAAAGGGTTTGCTTCACCTCGACCTCGGCATAGGCACTTTGCGAAGAGACATGGTGCAACACCACCTGGTTTTCCCCACCAACGCTCCCAACAAAAGCCTCCAGCCCCCCTCCCCCAAACCACTCCATCCCCAATCCCCCCATTGGTGCAACTACCCCCCCCCCCCCTCCAGCAGCCCCTGGCAGCCACTGACCGCTCGCAGTCGCGGGGCTGTTCTGCAGGTGGCAGCCCCCATTGGTCCACCACCCAAAGTGCGCGCAACCGGCCACCGACGCACAGCCTCAGCCATTTGCTCCCATGGACCACTGGTCTGGTTCACTTGGTTGCAGTGGGAACAAAAAAAGAAAACCAAGCGTTTGCTTTTGTTTGTTTGTTTTTTTTTTTTTGGGGGGGGGGGGCCAAAGCATTTGCTTGGTTTGTTGGGGGAAACCAAAGCCTTTGATTGGTTTTTTGTGGGAGGCCAATGCATTTGGGTGGTTCTGTAGAGAAAGCCAACCGTTTGGGGGGACCAATCATTGGGACGGCTCCCACGGAACCGACCCGATCAGCACAAGGCTACTTTGGGGCTACTTCGAAGGTACCCCGAACCTGTTGTTTGGCTATGAACCCAAAAAAGCAAAACCGGCTTCCTCGAAGGACACATCTAAGAACCGACCCGCTGGGGATCCTCTAAATCAGCTGCCCTTCAAACTGGCCATGTGTCCTTTGAGGACCCGCCCTGCACAAGGATCGAACTTGGGGGTGTCCTTTTGAACCCTGAAAGGGTACCCTCGAAAAAGGACACGCGCGGTGTGGAAAAGGACAGGTTTTGAAAGGAAGGATGAGGTGAAAGCTTTGTGGAAAGTTAGATCTTTGTGACACTTTGAGTGGCCAAGGAATCACCTTGAAAGTGATAAGAAATCGTCAGGATCACAGAAAAGGATGATTCCCACTGGAAACCAGCTGGCATTAAAAGGAGGATGGCGTTGTTTTTTGTTTTTAGAATGAACAGCCCACAAGCCGGCCGGAAAGACCAGCTGGTTTTGAAAGGAAGGATGGCCAAAAGGGGAACGAGGGAATCCCGTAATGTATGAAGGTGAGGGCATATGTCCACTACATGGGGACGTTTGTCCAATACGTTTTTTCCTATGCGGGAATAGGGAACATGTTGTGGATCAGCCCAAATGGTTCAACCTGTTCTTGGGAAAATGTTTGACCCTCTGGCGGAATGGGGGGAAACCAAAAGGGTAGCTCCTTTAGCCGCGCCCAAACAGAAGCTGGCTCTCAATGAGATCCCCTCAAAGAAAACCAGCTATGCGTTGGATGCTTCAGTTCTGGGTTCCAACTCATTCACTCACTCAGCCAATGTGATGACAGTAGAACGGGAAACGGTGTCCTTTCGTTTTCCAGGGCCCCGTCAAAATGTCCATGCGAAAGGATCGGCACTCCTTTGGTCGATTTCAGAGAAGCCAATCCAACCAGCCCCGGCCCCGCCTGCGGCCGCTTCCTTCCCTTGTTTGCCCAGCATCTGTGAGTAGTCTTAGGGCTTTCTTCCCTTGCTTTCCCAGCATCTGTGATTAATTTTAGGGCGGAGCGTCTGCCAAAGGGGTTCTATCTCAACCTGCAGGGAAGCATGTGCATGTTGTGTACAAGCCGAGTCAACCAATCCGCTACCCCTCCCCTTGCAACATGCAATTCTACACAACGCGAACTAACAAATCCCTGTTTTTTGATTGATATGGGGGTGTCCCTGGTTTTAGAGGGGGGATTTCTCACTTTTGGAGTGGAGCCTCCGCAAAAAGGCGACCTCACGCTCCAAACGCCTCGCTCCAAACACCTCGAACCCGGTCGAGCAGCGGGTCTGGCAGGCCTCTTCACTGGGCTCGGTGCTGCGGCCTGGCGCCAAGCGCGACGATGATTCGCGGCGGTGGCCAGGGACGTGGCCATGGGCCCAAATCCCAAAATCCAAATCGTAGCCCCAGTGAGCATCCGATTCAATCCAAGCACTAAAATAGACTATATAAAATGGATGGTGAATTCACGTACCAACCAAAATGGTACCAAAAACGGTTTGGACCCACAGCCACATCGCGTGAAGGGTTGCCAGATCGCCAGTCGGTTGCCTCGTTTCGTCCGGCTGTCGCTGATTTTTGGGGGGTTTCTCGGTTTCTCGTGTCGGGACAAAATGGGAAACGCGGCGGGGGGGGGGGGTAATGGAACATGATTGAAAAGCGTGCGGGCTTCCTGGGCGTCCCTCAAACAGAGACGCCGCCCAAATCGAAACGGTTTCGATTTGCCGGTTTACGTGGATACGGAATATGGAGTTGGAATGGGACTTGCCACGGGTAAATCATCAAATCGATAACTACATTAACACAGCTCCAATGATACAATGCCAACGCTGGATTAAATAGTAGGTGGACATGGGGATATGCAAGATATCCACTGTATGAACTTCTGTCACTGTCGTGTCAACTTCTGGATTCATCTGGGGGATCATACAAATCAGGAATGGTTTCTCTTCTAGCGGAGAACGTTAGAACCCCCCCCCCAAAAAAAAACAAAAAACAACTCCAAATCATGTACCGGGTGTCTTTTGGCTTCCATTGAAGCAACGCGCAAATAAAGCAGCCTTAAATTTTGCACTAGCATGGACCCCAGATAGCAAGCATAGAACCCGGCGACCGCACTTACCAACAGCACTTCGCGCCGTACAGCACCCTGAGATTCTTAGTCACACCTACTCTCCAGGCACAACGGAAATCCAGCCAACCTGTGTCACCCCCCCTCTTCTTTACTTGAAGCTGGACCCCGTAGTCGATCCACCTCCTCCTTTTCGGGAGCCATTAGCTTTCAGCTTGGGCAAAAACCATGCCCGAAGAAACAGGAAGTCTGCAAATGTGTCCCACCCACCACAACAGCAAGCACCAAAACTGGAAAACCCGTCGACAATGGTCACCAACCCTGAGCCGCTGCAAGACTTTACCCTTCCAAAAAAGGATTTGCAAGAACCTTCCATGGACTGGACCAAGCAAAATGAGGCCCTTGGTGCAGCAGAAAGTTCCCCACTTCAATTCAAGGGCGTCGCTTTCCAGCTGATTAAAGGGCGACCTGGCAATGCCACAGCTCAATCTAGTGGGGTCAGGCACATGCGGCCTTTTGGAAAAATAGATGGGTTTCCCTGGTAAATGGAACAAACCCCATCCAAACCAGTGAAACCCGTCTATTGTTCACCAAACTAACCTATTTTAACACAGGACACCAGCAGGGTCAATCCATGCGAGGCAGCAACAGGGAGCCCTGAAAGCTCCATCGGGGGAGAATTGGGCTCCCCCGACAATGTGCAAACTTTGGGGTCTAGTGTTTTTTTTTTTGCGTGGCCGTGTTTTATTTCTGGAATACTCCCCTACAAATTCACATGTGAACTACGCAAAGGGGGGGGGTCCCCAAAAGAAAGCTGTTCTCAAACTTTGCGGCGATCGCCTCGCCAAAAGGAAGCTCGGTTTCACCTTGTCCTTTTCAAAAGGTGAGGTTTCAATCCAAAAGGGGAAATATAGGGACGCTGGGAAACGGTCTAAAGGGAAACTGAACAAGTGTCACCCTTGTTTTGGGGAATGGGTTCGGATTCCATTGAGACAAACCCGCAGGGTCGGTGCAGCGTCCCGGTTCGAGCGGCTCACAACATCCGCGCGCCCAAATCGCGAGGCGAGTGGCTCTGGCCCGTCATGTCCAGTGGGTCCCACTGCACGCCCTTCCGCCAGCAGGAGCCCTGCAGTGGAAACCAGAAACTGCCGTGGCTTTCAGCCACGGGCTGAGGCCAGTTGCGATCGCTTTTTCCATCCGCTTTACTCCAAACACCCGCAACAGTGGCAAAGCAGAAACTTAGCTATTTGGGCTCTTCCTATCAAGTTCCCAGGGCCAATCAAAATCGTTCCGTTGGCTATGTGAAGTTACACACCCACTTGGCTGCTCAGAAAACATGGACTTCCCAAAATGGCACCTTGGTTTGGTGGAACCAAAGACGAAAACCTGCGACTTGTTTTCGAGCCACACCCAGCTTCAAGTCGGGGTCCCCGCACGGGTTCACAACTTGCAACTTGCCTCTTGCCGCTTGCCTCAGCCTTACCTCCAGCTGCTTCCGCCGGAGCCTTGTTTTTTTTTTGTTTCTTTCCCCCGACATCCGCTGAAAGGAAACTGAAACTGGCAAGGGAAAGATCGAGAGCCGACGATTTATGAAGCACCATACTGCCTTGCGAGAACGCCCGTGAAACCAACCAAGAGCCGGCTGAACCTCTTGAGGCTCCAATTTTGACCATCCTCAAAGTCAGCCCCCAAGTGGCAGGTTGAAGAATAAGAACCAACCAGTTTCGCGCTTCGACCCCAGAAACATTCAACGCAATGAGCCCAGAGAATCACAGCTCCATCCGGCCTGCAGCTCGCATTGCTTCCATTTGATGTCGGCGCCGTCATAGCCATAGCTGCCGTCAGTGTCCTAACAAAGCTGGGCCCCCCCCCTCCCCACACGTCAAAACTACCCAACACTCCCACCCCCCACATGTTTTCGGGTTTTGAGGCTTGGCACCTTGGTTGCCTCCAGAAGTGCCACCCAAAAGGGATTACGTGTGTTGGCTCTGACTCCTGCCTTAGTGGCAAAACCAGGTGTCTTTTGATGAAGGCAGCTTCGGCACGCAGCTTCGGCGAGAAAAAAAAGGACGCCCTGCAACCATTTTTTGTGATGGGGCGTGTGAAGGAATCACCCTTCTCAAGGAGGGACCCTTGAAAGAGTTCGGCGTAGGTCCGGTTTGGCACAAATCCTCCTGAGGTCGCATCATCTTCCGAGGTCGCAACGCTCGACCCTCCCAATCCCAAGATCCAAGCGGCCAAGCACTTGGCGCTCCACTGGCTCTGGATGAAACCTCACGGCTGCAAAGCTACAGGGCTACAGGGCTACAGCGGGCCCAGAAATGTCTTTCCATATAAACTCACTAAAGCAAACGCGTGCCAAAATGGGTGTGGGTCAAAATTAAACCACCAGGGGACCGCTTATTTTAGTCATGGGTTCCATTTACCAGGGTTCCATTTTGGGTACCCAATTTTGACCCACAGCCAAATGATCCCAAGAAGTCACCCTTGGCACTTTCGGGGGCACCCTGGGTGTTGCACATTTCCGCCGCGCCTGTGTCATGAAAGACGAAGCGCTTCTCGGTGGTCTCGATCCTGAATGAAGTGAGCCGGAAAAGGCAGACAAACAAACAAACAAACAAACAAACAGACAGACAGACAGACGGACAGACAGACAGACAAACAAACAAACAAACAAACAAACAAACAAACAAACAAACAAACAAAACAAAACAAACAAACACACAAACAAACACACAAACAGGCAAACAAACAAACAAACAAACAAACAAACAAACAAACAGACAGACAGACAGACAGACAGACAGACAGACAGACAAACAAACAAACAAACAAAACAAAACAAAACAAAACAAACAAACACACAAACAAACACACAAACAGACAAACAAACAAACAAACAAACAAACAAACAAACAAACAAACAAACAAACAAACAAACAGACAGACAGACAGACAGACAGACAAACAAAACAAACAAACACACAAACAAACACACAAACAGGCAAACAAACAAACAAACAAACAAACAAACAAACAAACAAACAAACAAACAAACAAACAGACAGACAGACAGACAGACAGACAGACAGACAGACAGACAAACAAACAAACAAAACAAAACAAAACAAAACAAAACAAAACAAAACAAACAAACACACAAACAGACAAACAAACAAACAAACAAACAAACAAACAAACAAACAGACAGACAGACAGACAGACAGACAAACAAAACAAAACAAAACAAAACAAAACAAAACAAAACAAAACAAACAAACACACAAACAAACACACAAACACACAAACAGACACAAGCACTCCCACCAGCTTTGGGACTCAAATGGCGCCAGGGCACGAGTCTTCGTCGGTGCCGTTGCAGCTCCTCAGCATAGCTTTCTGTGATCCGGTGTTGCCGCTTGGTCATGTCCAAGGGGTGTTCTTCTTTCTATGTTTTA
Organism: Effrenium voratum; assembly: GCA_963377175.1. Taxonomy (NCBI): domain Eukaryota; class Dinophyceae; order Suessiales; family Symbiodiniaceae; genus Effrenium; species Effrenium voratum. The sequence continues at coordinate 148,664 of CAUJNA010000313.1, read as the reverse complement.
AATGGGTCTCCCCAAATCCACCCGCCCAAATCTCCATGAACATTTTGTGCATTTGGGGGGTGAATTTGGTGGGACCCCGTTAAAAATCCGTGAAAGCGCAGGCTACGGAAGGAGCTCGTGACGTCTGAAACTTAGCCAATGCTGCCTGCTAGACTAGCGCTGCCAAAAAAATCAAAGCCGAGGACCTAATTCTAGGTCCTCCAGTGGAGAGGTTAGAATAAGGGTACCGTTTCAATTTTTGGTAATCTATTTTAGTAGGGGAACCCTCCCCAAAAAAAGAAACCATAAAAGGGCACTACTGGAAGACCTAGTAATTGGTGCTAGACCGGCACCGTTGCGGTACTATCTAGGCAGCTCTATGTTGGGCATATATCAAGTGAGTGAACCCTTATGGCTGTGGTGCTAAACTTGAGGTTGATAGGATTCCCTTGACCAAACCTCACATACCAAGCACGGGCATGTGCCTTTTTTGAGGGTACCGCCTCTGTGGTCTTTGGGGTACCGCCTCTTGGGAAGCAAAGGCAAATCAGTCCAAGGGAACCCACTGGGCATTTTTAGGGTTCGAACCATGTTCCAAAGGGGCGCCATGTTCCCCGCGTGGATCTTGGCTCTCCCAGGTGAATCGGTGCCACAATAGGGAGACCCCAAAATTGATTCCTCCAACCCATGTCCCATTTTGGGAACATCCCACTCCAAGCGAGTTTAGCGGGAACCACAAAGAGAACCACCCATTTTGGAGGCCCCCCGTTTCCAGACACATCGGCGCGGTGCCCCCAACACCGATTGGACCTTGGTTTCTGCCAACATAGTTTGTCGGCTTTTGCAAGCCTCAAAGCCCCCATGAAAACCAATACTCATGAAACCAGGCAACACCAAAAAAATGACGAGAGAAAAAAAAGAGGGGGGAACCTCCGGCCCGAGAGAAAAACTAAAATCCACCGGCCACGGGCGCCTGAGCAGCATGTTCCTGTCGGCCCAGCTCACTGGCGTGGCGCCCTCAGGTGCAATGCACCTGCGCCGGGAGCACTGAGACCGCCGGTGCGACCGTCGAGACCGAGACCGGCCGAGCTGGACTCGAGTCACATGAAGCGGCAACCAGTTGCGGTTGCCATGCGGGCGATAAATAGTGAAACGGGCAATAGCGCCTAAAATACCAAAACGGTCGGTTCTTCCCAAGGTGGAGAAATTGGGTTGGAGCTTCGGAGGTGGGCTACAAATGATGAGAAATAAATCAAAAAGGGGGATTGAAGTCGAGAAGGTAAGGGCGATAGTAAGTGCCGAAATGATGAGAAAGGGGCTCCGGGTACTCTAAGACCGCTAACATGGTCATGATTGTGGTAAAAGATTAGTATTAATTTGGCTCCATATGGGTCTGAATTTTAATAAGTGAACCTGTGGTGGACATCCGAATCCGGTGGGGATTCATGTCCAATCACTCTTGAGGTGGTTCCATGACCCATGACCTTGCTGGAAAGCTCACTTTCTGGCGCCAAAAAGGCAACCCACAAAGTATCAAGTCCAGGAACTTGGCAAGTGAGTGGGGAAAACAAAGAAGAAGCAAAACAGTTCTCCTTGGCCATTTGGGTTTCACGAAGGGAAACCAGAAATGATGTTTTGCTGACCTGCGGAAATGAAAGAACTTGTCCATCCCCATTTGGTGTCGCTAGAGTCCAAGGCATGTTTAACCTTTGTGCTACAGTATTGAGCACCCAGTTCCATACATGCAAACGCCTTCCAAACTGCTATGAACCATCTGGCCGCCGCGTATTTACCACGGGCATGAGTCTTGGTGGACTTCTAAAACAAGGTCACACCGGAGTCACACCCATGGATTTACCAACCAGGGGTTGGTTCCTCCATGATCCGATTCTCAACCATGAATCATGGTCCGTTCTGAACTGGGCTGTGTGTTTTCTGATCCCCGCCAAAAGTGACGAACTTTGAGTGGGCATGGAAAACCAACCACGAAAGCGACCAAAAGGCTACAAAAGCTGAGGAACCGGATTCTTCAGGTCCTCCAGTAGTTTGAGGTTAGAATCAGGGTACAAACTTTGTTCTGTAGTCTATTTCCGTAGGGGGAATCTCCCAACCAAAAAAGGGGTGAGAAAGGGCACTGCTGGGGCACCTAGGGATGGCTGGGAGCCTCCAAGCTAAGCACTACGAGCTGCTCCTCTCCTTCCTCCCTGAGGCCCTGAGCCAAGGGGCATGCCAGGGCAGGCATCGTTCTGGATCATACCCAGCCTCAAGGAGCGCTCAGGAAAATGAAACACAAGGCAGCTTGTTGTTGTTGTTTGTTTGTTTTTTGCGAGCGCACCCTCCCTCCAACTAACATGGCAACTGACAGGGGCTCCCTTCAAAAGGAAAAATATTCCAGGTACCTCCACACAGGTGCCATGTTAGTTGGAGGAAGGGTAGCCTTTTTCACCTCGCTTGAAAGCGAACCAAAGGAATGCAAGGTTGTTGGATGCAGGCTGGTTGAGTCTGACTCCAGCATTCGATGTCCAGTTGTCCAAACACAACACCCCTGAGGAGAACATCCAAATGCACGACAAGCAAAGAAGATCCCTAGAGCCGTGTTTGGTTGTCCGGGTTTTGAACACCGGTCACACGACTGGCGACACCAACGCCAACATGAGCTTCAACGTCTCTTGGGAGAAGTAGCTAGCGCGAAGCCTGCAACTCACACTTGTGAAGCTCCAATGAAATGACGATGCAGAGTTCACGAGCTTGGCACCCCATGCTTGGTCTTATGCTCGCGTCTAAAAACAACTCAGGCTCCCCCAATGACTCCCCTCCAAACTTGGCCTCACACGCCTGATTGGGCAAATAATCCTAGGTCCTCCAGTAGTTTGAGGTTAGAATAAGGGTACCAACTTTTTTCTGTGGTCTATTTTAGCAGGCGGACCCTCCCAACCAAAAATGGATAGAAGACCACCACTGGGGGACCTAGAATCTGAGTTCGTTCCCAGACCGCAACGGCCCACGAAGACCCGGCCCTTCGTCAAGAGGCGTGTTCACGCTCCAGCGCTGCATCGTCCCAGGCAGAAAGAGCTCGCAGTCCTCAAGCGGTCACCCGGCCATGGGCTTCTCAACATCCAAATCTTACCCCCCGTGAACATCCGATTCAATCCCCACTATAGGTTCTAAAATGGGTGGTGAGTTCACCTGCCCCAAAATGGGATCCCAAAACGGTTTTGACAACCACAGCCACCCCTGACCTGAGGAAAAGAAGAACCACCACCTTGCGGGCTCCCCAAATTTAAAGACGCGTAGCCCTTTTGTGTCCAGCCAACTCTTGAAAGATCTTTCCAATGGGGTACATAGAAAGAGGAATACCGCGTCTTGTGATGATCGCGTCAGCCGGGCTCATGGTCAAAAAACACTCCGAGGGAATGCCCACAAACATAGGTGTCCTTTTTGGGAAAATAGATGTCCTTCGTAGTTGATTGAACCACCCGGTAAACCAGGAATCGCCCTCTATTGTTCAACCAATCAACCAAAAAGGACACCTATGCTCACAAACAGAAGCTAAGAGTTGCTTGCTCAGAGACCGTGAAGCCAGGTTTCAACGCAAAGAAACCCAAACAAGACCGAAGACCCAACCATTTCAAGGGTTGTCCGTTGAAATGAAACCTGAGGTGTAGGGTCATCCAAGATGTCCGCCTTCACCTGGTGAATTATTACTTAATATCTGTATCAAATTATACTAAGAGAATACTACTGGAATGCAGAGGAAATACTTGGGGAATATTAAGGGAATACCGGGGGAGTGCTGAGGGAACTTTAGAGGCAAGAGAATACGAAAGGAAGAGGGAGATGCTAGGGAAATATTGAGGGAAAACTAGGAATTCGCAGTGGAATAGACGGAAATAATAACGGAACACTAAGAGAATACAGAAAGGAAACTAAAGGAATAATACTAGAGAAACGCCAAGAGGAGATTATGGGAAGTCTAGGGGGACTACAAAGGGGAGTGCTCGGAGAATACAGGGGGAATTCTGGGAGAATGATGGGGGTATACCCGGAAAATACAAGGAATACTGGGGCAATATAAGGGGAATACTAGGAGAATACCAGGGAAGTGTTGAGGGAATACTAGGGGTAAGAGAATACTAAAGGAAGAGGGGAATACGAAAGCAATGCTGATTGGATACTAGGGGAGTGTCACGGGAAATCTAGAGACGTACGAAGGATGAATGCTAGCAAAATAGTAGGAGAGTACTGCGAGCATACCCGGAGAATATTAAGGGAATACTAAGGGAAGACTGAGAGAATACTAAGAAATACTAGCAGAATACCGAGGAGATAACAGGGGTCTAAGAGAATGCTAGAGGGCAGGTACTGAGGAAATGCTAGTGGAATATTGAGGGACTTTTGGGGGAACACTGAGGGAATACTAGAGGGTGTGCCAAGAGAATACTAGGGAACACCCACCTTATCACTGATCTGGCCAGGTCAAAACAAGCCTGAGTGCAGCCTGCAACATACTATCCCCCCCCCCCCCCCCCCCACTCTATAAAAAATATGTACCACGGTATGCGTAATTTCGGGCTTACCCTTAGCTCACCCGAGTGCTCGGGCCCGAAACAAGGTCAAACTCTTTGGGCCTTGACTCGAATGACAAAGAGCCTGGCCAACGCAAAGTTCGAGGCTCGCCAGCCAGGCCATGGACCAAACTTGTGGTTCTGGTTTAGGAAGCCCTGGCAGATAATTCGAAAAAAGGTCCTTCGAAAAAAGTCCTTCGAAAAAGGTCCTTCGAAAAAGGTCCTTCCAAGCCCTGCCTGTGGTTTAGGAAGCCCTTCAAAAAAACAAAAACGTCCTGGCAGATAATTCGAAGGAACCCCTAAGGTTTTTCCAAGCCCTTCTAAACTGGGCTGTCCGTTTTCAGATCCCCTAGAAGTGACTAACTTTTAGTGGGCTAGATTCGGAAAACCAACCACTAAACCCTCAAAAAAGGCTAAGAGAGCTGAGGGACCGGATGGCTGGGAGCCACCAAGTAAAAGGAAACCCCTCTAAAAAGGACAAACCACTGGAGGTCGGCACAGCCTCACCTGCTTCCCCTGGCCTGCGTCTCCAGGACCGCGTTCTCATCACAGCTCGCAGCGCCCAAGCAGCGCCCGGTCACGGACTGACGGATGAAGCCGCTCCTGAGACGTTTTGATCAGCTTTTTGTTGCCAGATCCAGTTTCTTGAACGAATCAAATCCAGTTTCTTGGAGAGTGGGAACCGCCTCCCCCATCTTGAGCCAAGACCCTTATTGCCGGAGAGACCCTTACACTCCCTCAGACTAACATGGAAGCTCCCAGGACTTTGGAAGACTTGGCTCCATTCACAGTGGCCCTCTGGGAGCTTCCATGTTAGTCTGAGGGAGTGTAAGATCTTGCCAAAAATGCACGACTCCTTGAGCTAGTCTGGCCCGAGCATCATAAGCCATCATTTCTGATGCTGGTTTCTCTGAAGCTGTGAATCTTTGGCATTCACTTGAGGGCCCAATGAGGAACATATTCTTGAAGCCAGCTGCCCGTGGCAAAGGTACAAACTTCCGTCAGCCGGGGGCTCCCCATATGCGCCCCCGAAAACATCACCCCACCAAAAGAAAGCACCCACACTTGGTCCAAACAGTGATATTTAAAAAACCAAAAACGGAAGGACCCTTGCCCACTCTGCCTTTTTTTGAACCGCTTCCTTTCCCTTAGGCGAGGGTCCACCAAGCCATTCTTGGTTGACGTTGGAAGGGGAGCAAAAGTTTAAATACTTTAGCAGTTAAGTGGTTGGATTTCAACCACCAAACCACCACAAGCAAAAATGTAAAATGCTTCCCAGCAACAACCATGCATTCACCCACCCACCCACCAATCAGCCCTCGCCGCGCCTGGGCGTCACCGTCTGCGTGCCGAAGCTTGTGGTGGTGGAGGTGGTCTGGGCCGTGGTGGTCTGGGTCACCGTGGTGGCCGTGGTGGAGGTGCTCTCGCACCAGATCTGGCACCGATGACTAGAGACTCAGCTTCGCGGAAAGCCAAAAAAACGTGGAGATGATAAGGCGATGTTGTTGTTGGTTTCTCGATCTGTCTTCATGTGCTTCTTTTGGTTGGCGGTGGTTTCAGTTTCTGGTGCTAATTGTGGCTGTTTGCTTGTTGCTTGCTTTATTAGTGCTTGACTAGTGTCGTTGGAACATCCTCATGTAGTTCCCTTAGCATGCATTGTTTTCCCAAACACATTTGTTTGACTCATGTCGGTTTCTCTGAAACACGGACTTCTACATCGCTTGCAAGCGTCAAAATCAGGAGCCCAAAAATGGGGAGAGGGGGGGGGGGGGGTTTCTCTTTGCTCCTTAAGTCAACCTGAGAAAGGTGAAAGCGCAGACTTTGTTTTCAACATTTACTTGTGGCCCGCGGGAAAGAGTTCGATGGTGTTCGTACCTTTGACCTCCAGGGTCCCCGAGTGCTTTCTATGCCTCAAGTGGCATTGGATTGGCGAGTCCACCAGGTCCCCCAAGATACACATACCAGCAATTGTCCGCTCACTTCGTCGATAAAACGTGACATATAGCACTCGAAACCTGCAAGGCGGGGGTCTGCCGGTCTGCCAAAAAGCCTAGCATGGGAACGGATCAGAAGCAAAGGAGTCTCTTCGACCAAGCCGGCCTTTTGGGCCCAGACACCGGGAGGTATGCAGGTCATGGAGCAGCTTTGGGCCTCGGGCCTGATATTTTATAATAAAAAAAAGCGGAGAAAAGGGGGAGGGGAGGTCTGCGTGTAGCGCTTGCGACTGCGACTTCCATTCCGGTCCCTGCTCGGACCGGTCCCAGCAGACCGGGCCCCGGGCATAGGTGGCCTTTTGGAAAAATGGATGGGTTTCCCTGGTAAATGGGGCATAAACCCCATCTAAGCCAGGAATCGCCCTCTATTTTTTGAGCCAATCAAAAGGGACACCTATGGCCCCGGGCCTTGGCATCTTCCGTGTGCCAGCAATTGTTGATGCCCCAGCCCGCGTTTCCGCAGAGGCTCAGGAAGCCCTCGTCGCCTCAAGGCCAAGGCAAGCCGACCGAGCGCCGCGCGGCTTGCGGGGGCGGACAAGTCGACGCGACTTGCTTGGCGCTTGGCTGCAGCTGCGGCGGCTCCTTCCTTTTGGGGTCGCCATGAGGAGTTTGACGAACTTTCAGTGGGCGAAATTCGGAAAACCGACCACTAAACCCTCAAAAAAGGATCTGAGAGCTGAGGGACCGGATGGCTGGGAGCCACCAAGTAAATACCCCCCCTGTTCACCTCACAAGTTGGGCGGTCGATTTGTTGGCCGCGGCTCACTTTTGGCGCGAAAAAGATGACCTTGATCACCGGCTGGTTTTTTCCACTCTGTGACTTTTAGGTCAATGTGACTTGGCTATCCTCTCTTGTTGCTTTTCATCCAAGAACCGAAGCCCGACATGGGAGAGTGCCGATTAAAACTTGGCGCAAAAAACAAATCCTGCCAGCCCACATTTCAGGACGTGTGAACCCAACTTGGTTCTGTTTAGTAGACACCTTCAAAAAGTGGCCGGTGAATAACCGGCCGGAAAGAACGGAATCCGCAAAAGCAAGGACGCTTGGAAGCTTCATGGCTGAAGCCCAGGTGAGCTCGCTTTAACTGGATGTAAATATGGTGTTCAAAGCCCAAAAATATCATGGAAACTGTTGGGAGTCTTGCTTTCCCTCCCCCCCCCCACACCCCACCCCATGTACAAATATGGCAAATGGTTGGAGGTTGCAATCAAAACCGCAAAGGCTTCGTGGGTTGGATGTGGTTGGTTTACTTTGCTGTTTTTCCTCTGGGAATCGGCAGGAGGGGGGGGCGCGAGGTCGCGCGAGGTCGCCTGTGCAGTCCACGTCATCGATCCAAATGGTCTGATCTTCTGAGCCGCCGGTGCCTGCCTGCAGGATGTGCATGGTGCCATGGTCAAAGGTAGCACCCCCAATCTGGCCTCATGTTTTTACCATGATCAAAGTCACCCCCTAAGTGGTGGGATAAAGGGAAACCCCATTTTCTGATTTTGATAAACCCCCGGTCGTCTGTTGCCCTGGTCCGTTTGAGACAACCCAGGAACATCTTGCAAATTGTGGGCTGTCCTCAGATCCCCTTGCTAAAGGTTTGACTTTTAGCAGGTTAGATGGAAACTGCCACTAAACCAACCCAAAAAAAAGCTAGCTAAGGAACCGGATGGCTTTTAGAACCACCAAGCAAAGACATAAAAGTGCCATGGCTGTGGCCATCAACGTTAGGCCACCCACAGGACCCCCATTGACCACGGCACAAGGATGAGCCCCAAACACAAGTTGGAGGGGTCCGGGCACTTGGCTTGCCCCGTCCAAGAGGATTTTGAGACACATCCTGGGCAAACCAAGCGGGGCGGAACAGGAAACCCAGCAGCTTTCCTTGGCATTTGGCAAATGATGCTTGGAAATGTTCACGCCTCCCTGCTTGCGTACGACATGAGTGGGACGGGTTGTGGTTGAACCCAAGGTTAGGTGGACTGTCTTGCCATACGCAGGCGCGGCAAGATCTGCACTGTTGTGGACACTCCTTTGATACAGCGGATGCCTATTGCAAGTGGAGAACAAGCGAAACCTGGCCATAATGTCCAGCGTGTGGTGGGAAACAATCTCACGTTTCCCCAAGGTGCTAGGCGCTTTGGTTCGACGTGGTTGGTCCTGCAGCACGTAGACAGCCATCACACCCCCCCCTGGGGGGGGGGGTTGGGAAACCAAAACGAGACCAATCGTTCTTGGTGATCGTCCAAATTTTCATGTTCGAATGTGCTTTCGGGGAGCCAAGAGGAAAATTATCGAAAAACCGCAGAGAGTCCATATTTTGGAAGCCCAGCCCCCCCTCCCTCTATGCTTGGTTCAAGAGCTCAAATTGAAACCCCCAAACCCCGGCACTCACGGAGGGACGGACCTCTCAGGGGAGCCCCAGAAAAAAATGGAAGGCCGATGGAAGGGGAACTCAACCCTCTCACGGCCTCTGCTGAGCTGTCGAAGCGCGCATAGGTGCCTGGCAGATACGCGAGGAATGGCCCGGCTTGCTGTTGGCTTCCACGACCCCATCCAAAAGGGGGAAACACTACCCACACCCAGACCAGCAGCATATGCGCGTGCGTGCGTCCAAAAATCCACGAACTTCTTTGGGGAAAAGGAGCCGGAAAAAAAATCGGCCGTTTCGGGGCAGCCCACGTGATCCGAAGTAGTAAATGTCACTAAATGAAATCAATTGTTCAGTGAAACATGTGGGTTTGTTTAGAGAAAAATGGCTACTTATGTGATTCTTAATGAACTTCAGTGAATTGCACTTTCACACTTACATTCCCAACGAAATGTCAACATCCTCGTTCAATGTGCCAAACATAAAGTGTTAATCCATTTAATTAACCCCCCTCCTAGCAGAAATGGAGGGGTCTCAGCATCTCTCCTGCAAACAACGGTTTAAATGGTTTAACGTGTCTGGGTGTTTCTCCTGAAAAAGAGGTTTCGATGGCTCAAGTTGTTTGTACATTGACATCAAGAGATAGTGTCACAAGGCAGCAAAGCGTGCATTCCTGGGGGGCGATACCACTCATGTGTATATAAATAATGTTACATTTATGGTTATCATGTTTTGTATATATATATATATGTATGTATACACGCTGCGCATGTATGTATTTACCCGCAGCATGCATGGTTCAGCGTCCTCATTTCGAAGTGCGTTGAACGCAAGGTTCTATTGGGAATTGGCGGCATGTGTCATACTGTGTCCGCTTTTATCTTGCCATACCCGTGTTTTTGTCCCTACCATTTCGCTTTGAGATCTGACCCAGAGGTGACCATTGCGTTCACGCTCTCTCAGGGAATGCAGCTACGATAGTCTTGCCGTGTAACTGATATTCATACGGACGGCCTTGGCGAGAACTTACAGGAAGCTTCAGCAGTCCTGGTAATTTTGACGCTGACGCCCGGATGTGGCGAGCAGCTGCATTTGGCAAGCAGCGGGATAGAGGACTTGGAGGCCTTCTTGATGGTTGGAACACGCACGCAGGCTTACAATTGGGGAAAACGTGCCGAAACGCAGGAAACGCGAGGATGAAGCTGATCTTCAAAACATGCACTGCGCCCATGCCTTGCAAATGGTGAGCACACCTGCCCACATGCGCCCGCTCAGCACTGTATCCATGCCCGGCAAATGGTGAGCACACCCGCCCACGTGCACACGCTCAGCACTTGCAAATGGAAAGCACGCCCGCTCACGTGCACCCACTCATCACTGCACCCTTGCCCGGCAAATGGTAAGCACACACGCCCACGCGCGCCTGCTCATCACTGCACCCATGCCCGGCAAATGGTAAGCACACCCGCCCACGCGCGCCCGCTCAGCACTGCACCCATGCCTGGCACATGGTAAGCACACCCGCCCACGCGAAGCTCGGCGCTGGAGCCACCCCTGGCAATTTGTTCCTGCACCACACTGACCCCAAATTCCATTGAGCTTTGGGGGAAACATTGTCAATGACCCCACGGGCTCATGGCCCTGCACTTCACTTGCCGCCCCCAAAGGTGGAGGATTCCCTGTAATCGAGTAGGAGTGATTTATTCTGGGTTCCCACTAACTCTGCTCCATAAGGATCCAGCTACGCGCTATTCACATAGCCTCCTCCAGGCTCCCTGTGCTAGGAACTGCCGGCGATCGTGTGTAAAAAAGGAATCTGTGTGTTTGCGTGGATGAAGACCGCGCGCACCCACGCGCGTGCGAGGAGTGCCCCCTAGTGCCCGGCCTTCAATCTCGAAGGACAAACAAAAGCATCCCCACACCCCAAAAACAGCCCCTGGACCCCAAAACAGCACCTGCACCAGCACCCGAACTGCATGCCCCCGAGCAGCCAGCGACAATCTCGCACATCGCTGTCCCCTCTTTGTTAGAAGTTAGAACCCCCATAGCTTTCACCTGGAACTTCCAGCACGCAACCCTTGAGCTCCAGCGGCCCGCCTGTCAAGCCCAGCTCCCGGCAGACCACGGTAGCTTCCACGTCGTCAAAGCCGTCAGAGCAGACCTGCACTTCGAAAGTGATCCGAGGATTCTCGGATTCTCAGATGCCCAGTGGCCATGGGAAACAAAGGGCATCCGATTTTTTTGAGAAAAAAAGGCATCCGTTTTGTCTGGTTTTGGTTCACTTTCAAGGGGAAAAAAGGATAAACAAGTACCACTGGGCAACTGGGGGATGCAAGTGGAAACCGCCAGAAGCAACCATTCTCCGCCACAGGTGAGGAAAAACTACACCAGAACAAGGAGCTACCCTGAAGAAAATGGGAAAATGCAACCGTATGCGGTATCTTCCAATTGGGCGTAGCTTGAGGGCCCAGCTACATGCACAACAGAGAAACATGCGTCACTACGCGCCAGGTCATTCTAATCCCTTGAGACCCACCCTGCATACATGTCTGAAGGTCAAATCAGGCCAATTCGGCCCAAACTCGCCGGTCCCCGGTTGTACCAGGTCCGCTCGACTTTCCATGCGCCATGAGAACAGCACAGGAAAACGCGAGATGAGAAAGACGAAAAGAACGGGTCACCGCAGGCCTTTGAAGTCTGCAAGTTGATGCGGCCATCGCTCTCCGCAGGCTCAAGTTTGCAGATCAAAACACCCACAGCCCCCGCTTTGTGGCCCAGTGGCGGTTCCCCAGTGGCCATCGTAGAGAACCTCCACTCGGCCCACCACGAAGCCATCCTGGCCGCGAGGCTCGTGCATGTGGCCCTACTTTATGTGGTGCTAGGGGCCCACTCCTACACAAAATCGCGAACACGAAAAAGAAGAAGCAAAAGAAAGGAAAAACATGCTCAGGTGATATCCCCAACAGCATGCCGTGCTCTTCCGCAGAACCTCGTGGAACCCTGGTGGAACCCTGGTGAAACCCTCGTGGAACCTTACCTCAGGGCTGCCCCGGACCACCCCGGAGCCTACCTGGGCTGAGACCCCAAAGCTTTCAGCTGTTGGGGGAAAAACAAAACGGATGGTCAAGACATCCTGAGGGGTTCTAACCAACCTGAGCCTGATCGCAGCCAGTTCCTGAGCATGCCGCTCCAAAATGGGATTCGTGGATTCATTGACCCACGGGCGAGCATGTGCCGACCTGAGGATATACTAGACAAGACCCCGACTTGTTTCTAGGACGAAGCCCATCACTCAGGGGAACCCAAGCCTTCCTTCTTAGTCTGTTTGGGCCTTGAAAACTAAGCTGAAGCTCGGGAAATGGCATTCTGGGAAATAGCTTGCTGGCGCGATAGGTCGGGAATGACCCTTCCGGCTCTGTCACTCGATTTCTCGCTCCAAAAAAAAACATAGGAAACCAGTGTCTCGGTACTTACAGGGGGCTCATATCATTCCCCCTGGGTTTCTTTGGGTTTTGCGACTCGGGGGACTTCGGCCAGCCGCAAGAGGATACACCCTCGACTTGCGACTCGGCGGCATCCTGCGGCAGGGGGTCGCCCACGTTGAAGATGTCGCCTGGCGATGTCGGTTCTTCTTTCGGCGACTTCCTCCAGTTGCGTCTTGGTCCAGTCCTCTCGTTTGAGTCTTCCTTCATGTTCCCTCTCCTGTGTCGGTCTCCTTGAGGCAACAAAGGAGGTGTCCTTTCGTTATTCAGGTTGACACGCAGTTGAACCATTTCGGTATCCCTTTCCACCCAAAAAAGACCCTGCACCTCTCTCTGAAATAGGCCCCATGAGAAAGATCGCTCCAGCTTTAAGCATCCAGCTTTGAGGCGAATCGACGACTCTCAAATCCCACATCTCCCTTTGACCTTGAAAAAGGATCCCGGAATCAAAAAAATAATCGGAAAAAACATGCTACGGATGGAGAAAGACAATAAAAGACACCGAGGTGTCTGTCAACTGGTCACATGGGGAAAGTCAACCACTAAACCAAGTAAAAGAGATCCAAACAGCCAAAAAAAAAAACGGACGGCTGAACCACCAAGTGTCCATTGGAACCGTTTGCCAAATGGCTGGCCATGGCTCAAAATCCCGTACCATCCCAATCCCCACTATCTAAAATGGGTGGTGAACTCACCTCCCCAAAATTGTATTTTGCCCAAAATGGTACCAAAACAGGCTCGACCCCAAGATGGTACCAAAACGGTGTTGACCCACAGCCAAATCCCATGTGAAACCCCCCCCTCAAAAAAAAAAAAAACACGCCAAAGCGCCTGATGGCTGCACCAGCCGCACCGGCGGCGGCGGCAGCGTGGTGGTGCTTGTCGAGGTGCTCGTCATGGTGCTCGTGGTGTTGGCCTCATCAACCCCGGGGCTCGACGCGGCGCAAAGGCCCAAAGGACGTCCTCTTTTGGTGCCGCCCCGGTGGTTTCTTCGGGTTTTGTTGGGGAAGCCAAAGAGAAAACCAGGGGTTTGGAGGTGCCATTTGGTCTGTGTGTGTGCGTGTGTCTCAAAATAGGCGACCCTTTTTGGATGGTTTTGGGAAACCAAAAGGAAACCACCTGGAAGGGTCTGCAATTTTGAGAAACACTCACTGTCTGTTTTTAGGCCCCCCCCCCAACAAAAAAAAGTTCCCTCTTTGTTTCCCTTGAAAACCACCACAAAGGGAAACCCTCAAAAATGATGGATTTATATCAAAAAGGGGATATATAAGAGAAACCCACCTTGCTGAAATGGGGCTGTTGTTCAAGAAGCCATCCGCTTTGGAGTGGTGCTTGGTGTCTGGCTTTCCGCTGAACACGAGTCACCCTCTGTTGAAAAGGCCTGTCCACTTCCTGCTTGTTGGAGTACGAGCTACATTGTGGATTGGATCTATTGCTCAGAGCATCCTTTTTAGGACAGGCTTATTTGCATTGTGGGGAAACCCAATAAAATTGCGAGGGGGGGATGGCAGGTTGATTTGCGTTTTGTGAAGTGGATGGTTCCACCTGCTTCCCTGAAAAACCTCAGAAAAAATATACATAAAACAGATAATGTTAAGACGGACCCTTGTGGCAATGCCCAAAGCCCTGGTTGGAACGTGGCAATGCATGATGTTTGATCGACGGGGTTCCTCGTGGCAATGTGGACACGAATCCCCACCAAGGTCTGATGTCCACCCCAGGGTCCAATCCAGAACTAAAAATAATCACGTAGGTGTCTATTCTTTTGGCTGACCCCGGAATTTGGGGCTTTCCTTTTGCCTCTCGATTAAACCCCCCCCCCGAACAAAAAAGGGGGGGGGGACCAATTTACGAATCCCCAACGTGGGTATTCAAGCTTTAAGGGACGGCAGCATCCAAACCAGCAAAATTGGGACATCCGACACGGAAGTTGTCACGTTCTGATGTGTCTGCTTCATATTTGGCTTACCCTAGACTAGCTCCTCCAGTAGAGAGGATAGAACAAGCGTACCCGATCTTTTTTCTGCAGTCTATTTTAGTAGGGGAACCCTCCCAACCAAAAAAGGAACGGCAAAAGGGCACCTAGCCTAGCTGGAGGACCTAGCCAATGGCATGGTTCCGGGAGCTCGGGGGAGCTCTCCGAGGCCGAGGCAATGCCAGTGTCATCCGTGCAGCCCAAGAGGCCTCAGATGCCAACCACGTCGGAGCTTCCCCGAAATGAGAAATTCACAGCGCGTTGCAAGTGAGACAAGAAATTGTCCACCACCAGCGCATTCCACCAAAAAGATCTGCGAGTCACACACGCACACACACCGAAGGAAAAAAAATAAAAATCTGCGTGGCTGTCTCTACCAAAAACCGGCTCCCAAGAGCGACATGACGTGATTTGAAACGGCTTCCGCCGCAGGACTGACCTCGGCGCTGCTGACGCCCGCCGAGCCGAGCGGCAGTCCTCCTGACATGTCGTGTTGACGTCCGCGACGGGGCCACTCACAGCGGCATCGGAGTCCCTCAGTGGAGCCAAGTAGCCAACTGGTCGCAGCCATCCAGCCACGGATCAAGCTATCCACATGGGAGTGGGGCAAAAATAGAGTAACCCCAAAATACTACCCTGGTAAATGGAACTATGGACTAAATCCGCTGTCCCCTGGGTTGTTTCATTTTGACCCACACATGCACATGGAGAACAAAAACTCAGCAGCTGAAAAGCAAAACTCAGAAATGGGGCCCAGCTCCAGTCGCCTGTATTCATGTCATGAGCCAAGTTAGCTTCTCAGCCAGCCAGTAACTGGGACCAGGGAGATGACGATCGCCATCTTTCTCCGCTCGAGTCGATGGACATGTCAAAATTAGGAACCCTGTGTGTAAAATGGCTTGCTTTTCTGGCAAATCTAGGGAGCCTAACCTTTGGGGAGGGTATGGTAGACACTTGGACCCTTTGGTCCAGGCACTTGGTGTTTGAGGGGTTGAATCTTCCAAATAGCCTCCGGTTGGGTGACCTGTTGAACGGATTCTAGCTAATGTGTTCCTGGTTCGTTGGTTCGTTGGTTCGTTGGTTCGTTGGTTTGTTGGTTCACCAGAAGCAACAAAAGCCACAAGGGCTGACCTACGCCACTTTTGGCTGGCCAAGGGAAAACCCGAACCAACGAACCGACGAACCAACGAACCGACGAACCAACGAACCAACGAACCAACGAACCAACGAACCAACGAACCAACGAACCAACGAACCAACGAACCAACCCACCTCCCCACCCACTACCTACCTACAAAGATTACCCACCCACCAACCAACCAAACCACCCACCCACCCTACCTGACCGGACCTCCATTCCCAAGGACCCAAAAGCCGCAGGTCCCTCGACCTCGAGCCCGAGCCGCTCGACCCCGCAGAAGGCGGAGCAGTTCGCCGCGCAGTCGGCGTCCACCGCGGACAAGCGACGTGCCCTGAGCCCAGGGCGCACAGTGGGGGGGGGTGGGGGAGGGTGGGGGGGAGGGTGGGGGGGGGGGGTAGGTGGGGATTGAAAGGAAAGGGGGCTTCTCAAAATGGCTTGTGACCCCCTCTACAGGAGGGATTTAAAGGAGCACCCACAGGAAAACCGAATCCATTTTGCAGTTGAGAACCAAGAGGAAACCCTGCTCGTTTGCGCGTTGGGGGGCTTCCCTTGCCATTTTACCATCTTGAGAACCCCCCCCCGCCTCCCCACCGAAACGAACTGCCTCCAGTTGGTTTTTCAAGGTCTCTGCCAGGGTGGCTTTCCTCAAACGGTTGTTTCCCCTTGTTTGGCGGTTTCAGAAGGCAACCAAAAGGCAAACCGAAACCATTTTGGGGGTCCCCTAAAACTACAGTACAAACCCAAACAAATGGGTGTGTGTTGTGTGGGTGTGTGTTTGTGTGTGATCCAACTAGCAGCTACTCAAGTGTAGCTGTTTTTTTTCGACCCGCTTGGCACAGAAGTAAAATCTGAACGCTTTCGCATAGAGTTTTGGATGGTGCCCTCCCCCTATTTCAAGTTAGGGCAACCCCAAGACGGCTGGGTCTCCCTTTCTCCACCAACGGGTCCGCCGGCTTGAAAACCCCCCGCCTCCGCACTAGAAACATCACCCACCGCCAAGGGATATCTCACCCACGGGCCGAAAAAAAGTGATGCTTGAAAACTGCTGAAAAAGTGAAGAGAAATCTCAAAATCACAACCTCGGCCAGGTAGTATATACCATTGTTTTGATCAGGCCTTATCTTCGCCTGGGTATCTGTGGGTCACAGTCATGCGATCCGGGGCAGGTGGGGTATGATGATGCTTGATTGGTACCTTCTAGTCATCAAATAAAATACCATGGGGGTCCGCCAACGATTTTGGAAAGGGAAACTCCCCAGTACTTCCTGGTGGTCAATGAATTTACAGGCGACTTGAGAAGGAACCCTGGGAAACCACCCAGCTTTGCACCAGCAGAATTGAGATGTGGACCCTCCTGAGAGAGCTGTCACCGTCTCAAGGAAGACCAGGGCTTGCGGCTCTTTAGAAAACCCCCTTTTGGGTCGAAAGGGGAAGCCAAACGAAACATCATCCTTTTTGGAGTCCCTACTTTGACACATACCCATCTGAACAAAATCATGTGGGGAGGCGCATGATACCCGTAAGCTTCCCATGCCATCAGAATGTCTCAACAGCTCATGCCAAAGCAATTCGATCACTTGCCCAAAAGACCTAGGAGAAACGTAGAAAACGGACTAAGCCTTTTGGCAATTTGGGGAAGTGACTTGACCCCAGGTTGCGCAAATTTTGCGAATCCTCTCAAACCCTCCATCCCACAAAAGTGGAAGCCGCCTGGCAATCAACTCTTCCTGAAGTTGTCGGGTGCCGTCGCTCTCCTGAGTCAGGGCTCGCGATTGGCTTCCTGCCCTCGGAAAAGAGGGGGGAAAACGCCGCCCCACCAAACTGACCCCCAAATGGAGGGTTTTCCTTGTGGTTTCCCTCACCAAAACCTCTGAAAAGAGACTCATGTTCAAATCCAAGGGAAACCACGTGCCCCGGATGCTTTGGGAGATCGGATGCCCGCTGAAGCATTACCCAACTGAGAACCCATCTGAGAGAAGCTCTGGCAGGTGACATGAAAGTTTGCCTTGGACCCGTCCGCCCCAAAACACGAACCGTCACAATGTGGGCCAGACCGGTTTCGTGTTGATCCAAGCCGTCACCGTGGGGGACCCGTTGAATGGATTGTATCACATTTCCCTGACAGGCCCCCTTTGGTGTGTTTGCTCAAAAAAGTCAACAGAACCCGTCTTTTAAAAAAAGAAGAGCTGCGTACAACGTTCCCCCGCCTCACCAAAAAAAAAAAAAAGAAGGAGGCCCGGCCACAACGTGTCTGGGGCCCCGGTTTGTTTGCCATTTGAGTCATACTCAAACCCGGAATTCAAGAATAGTCAATCCCCGAAAACCATGTAGAGAATCGAAAGAAGGGCGGAATTCCCGCACCCATCTTATGGGAAGGCTTTGGATTGTCCCTTCCCTTCCAACTACCCCCTACTCAAAGTACCCGTTTTATTCATGGTATTCTTGGGAAAGCCTAGTTTTCCATGGTAAATACCCCTTTTTACTAGAGGGTCGACATGATACCCGTAAAAAATATCTGGTATTTGGAGCTGGGGGTACCCGTTGGCCTTCCTTCGCCCTGTCCTCGGTGCTGACCTCCACCCAGCCGGCGCGCTGCATGCTTCCTGAGGGACACGCCGAATGACGCGCCGAGCAAAGCGAAGGGACGCGAGGGTCGCCGAAAAGCAGTTGTTCTGCTGTGCATGTGTTTTTGTTGGGTGGGCATGGCGTTTTTTCCCCCCCTTTTTTTTTCGGTGGACACCGAAGAACTCAAAGATTGAAACTCCACACTTGCTGCGCGAATCAAAACATATAAGAGCGAAAAAGCTTGCTTGGTCCGAAAGGAGGTTCCAAGCCAAAACCTCAACCCCCAATCAATCTCCCAAGTCATGCGGCAATGCTAGGCCCAGAATGATATCCGTTTGCCCCACGCTGTTGGCATGTTTTAGGGGGCTTCCCTCGCAGGTGAAGAAGGCGTTGTCTTCTTCCGTTGGAACTTCGAGGATAGAATCCTGTACTACTGGGCTTTGGAAAGCCGAAGCGACGCCGAGACGAATTCAGTTGTGGGGACCTTGTGCATGTTTTCTGTTCTTTAGCAGGTGAGTGTGAATCTTAATAGGGGACCCATCAGCTAGGTGGAGATTCATGTAAACCAACCATATTGGAGGTGGTTCCAAACTGAAGTTCATCGCCCAAGCAACCCAAAAGGAAACCAACGAGTCATGCACCTGGGTCCAGTTCCCACGTTGGGTTGGGCAAACGTTCTAGTTCTTTCCATTCGGGTGATTGCAACTTGCAACCCTCTGAAGAGCGGTGTCCAATGTCTCCCCAACGCCAATCTTCCAGGCGAGTTGCCTAAAATCCATAGCATTTGAACCTATATATGGCTATGGGTCAAAACTAACCGCCAAAAAACACGCAGGTGTTGGTCCTTGTTTCCATGTACCCGGATTGCATTTGGGGTACCTATGTTTGACCCTCGCCCATATGGCCACGTCGGACGCCTCTCGACGGCGTCCGCCATTCTTCTTGGACCAAACCAAGGGTTCATACCAGGCAGTCATACCATCAGACCCAGGAGTTGGGTGTGCCCTGTTTTGAGTTGGACCCTGATTGTGATAAGGAAAACCACCCATGTTGTGTCTGCCTGGAGTCTCCATGATCCTTTCAAGGAAAAAAAGGTCATGACCCCTTTGTCTTGGGTAATGGCCCCCATTTCTACAGGTTCTCCCCCTTCCTTTTGGGTAATGACCGCCAATTTTTACGGGTCATGGAGACTCCAGGTTCTCCTAAACACCGAGCCAGGCTTCGCCCGAAAAAGAAACGCCGCCAAGGGGCCCAGTCGGTACTCCTGGCGGTAGCCCCGGCGCCGCGAGCCGCCGACGAAGGTGTTGGAGAACGTGCCTAAGGAGTCGTCCAATCAGACGTGGGGGCGCAACCATAGGTGTCCTTTTGGAAAAGTAGCAGGGGTGGTTTAGTTGAATTTCGAACCAAGGGAATTGAACCTATTTTCAGCCAAACCAACCTAAGCACACCTATGCAACATGCGGAGCGAGTACGAGGAGACCCCAAAATGGAACAGCCTCGAAGCCAGAAACCTCGCTCGAGGCGCTCCATTTGCGACTTGGAAAGTCTACCGTGTAATCCAAGCAGGGAGCCCTGGTTTTGTGGTGACCTTAGGGCTGAAGTTTGGGGGGGGGGAGTCTTTCAACACGAACCGGGCGATAAAGCTGATGGTGTTCTCATCCACGGTCTCCCATCGGGATTGATGAAATGCGGTATACACCACGTACCAACTGCAGGACTTTGTCCATCCAGTTGCAAGGTCTACCAGCCAAATTGGCAAGCGTGTCCGGTTGGTTTCAACCAAATGGCCAGTGTGTCCCCCCAAAAGGCAAAGCCAGGCTGGTGGTGGCTCTCTTCTGGTCTTTCTGTCCAAGAACAGAATTTTGCAACCCAAAAAGACAAGGGTAGAAATTGGTTGAAACTGAGTCCTTTGGTTTTCCTTGTAACACATTTCTTTTGGCTTAGTCTTTGGAGCAACCCTAGGGGTCAAACGGCCGCTGGAGCCATGCTCTTTGGGGGATAAGGGATTACCTCAAAACATGCCGAGATGAGCCACAGTGGACCTCGGCTTCCAGTTGGTCTCCCCCTAAATCCAGAAACGAGCGCAAATCCTTAAAGCCGGTGAGAAGGAGCTCGAACAGATCTGGCCATGGTGCTCTTTCCCTTCTTTGCTTGACCATGTGAACATGGGTTCAGATAACGGACGTGGAGGGATGCCGGAATTCGCATCCTTTGGTATCCCCTGTAGGCGGCACAAGGCGGCGCTAGATTCCAAAAAAGGAAACACGGGCAATCTTTTTGACAGCCCATGTGGGCATTACCGCAGCTTCTTGAATGGTCCAGAAAAGCCACGCTGAGAGTGTCAGCCCCAAACGAGAAATGGCTGGGTACTGAAACTGAACGATTCATTTTGCCATTGGGCGTCCAAAAAGCGACTTACTGTTCCTTCTACCATGCTCCACAAATCACTCAAGCTGTTCTAAGACCGCTCTCCATTAAACCAGGAAGTAGAACCTGGTTTTGGGCGCTCAATTCCCCGCCCCGCTCTGACCCTCAGCCTCTCAGCCCCTCAGCCCCTCTGCCCCTCTGCCCCTCTGCCCCTTTGCCCCTGCCGCGCTGCTGACGCTGCTTCCGAATGGATCCGCGGGAAAGAAAAACCGCATCCTGTCAAGCAGGCTCCACCGTGTGTGTCATTTTTTCGAGGTACCCTTTTTGGGTTGGTTGGAAATGTTTTGTTTAAAAGGCGACCAACTGCAAGCTGCCCATTTTGAGGGCTGCCTATTTCAAGCGGACTCAACTGCAAACCTCAATCACGAAAGACCTCTGCGATCATTTGACAGCCCGCATGGAAGGGATGAATGCATTGCACGAAGAGAATCTCCCGGGCTGTGCATGACTCTCCAACCTCAAGCAGGGTAAACAGTTCCTGCAAAATGGACCTCTCTCTTGGATGGCACTGTTTGCCTTCGCATTGGACTTGTTTGAAAGCCATACTGTCCATGCTAGCCACTGTAAGGCAATCCGAAGGTCAACCATTTGCAAGGCTTCCCAGTTTTCAGACCTCGTCTCCTTGCGTCAGAAGGCTCGCAAGTTTGCATGGCCATGTTGCTTATTGATGTCTTCAAAGCGTGTCCAGCTTGGAATCCCTTTTCAAATGGCCCATAAAAAGAGAAACCAACCGAACACCTTGAGCCCCCCAGTCCCGACTCAAGGTCAGTCCCCGAGCCTCTCTTCCTCCGTCCAGTCGTAGACTTCCTTGCACCTCGGCGCACACGCGACTGGAAAGACCAAAAATGCTCTCAAATCCAACCTGCACAGAAGGGGCACCCTGTTCTTCCAACCGCAAACCTGTTGTTCGACCTCTACTTGTACTTTTAGGTTTATGGGCCCAAAAAAGACTGGTTGGGGGCGTCAAAAAACGACACGGTCCCCAAGCAAACCAGATCGCACCTGGCGCCTGAAAGAGGCGACGATCGCTCTCTCCCGCCCACCAAACGGCTCGCCGTGCCGGGATCCAACAAGAATTGCCGAGAGACATCAAGGGAAACTCATGGGCCAAGGTGAGGTGTAAAACCACAAAAGGGAAAACACACACACACACACACACACAACACACACACGCGCACCCACACACCCACACACCCACACACCCACACACCCACACACCCACACACCCACACACACACACACACCCACACACCCACACACCCACACACCCACACACCCACACACCCACACACCCACACACCCACACACCCACACACCCACACACCCACACACACACCCACACACCCACACACCCACACACCCACACACCCACACACCCACACACCCACACACCCACACACACACCCACACACCCACACACCCACACACCCACACACCCACACACCCACACACCCACACACCCACACACCCACACACCCACACACCCACACACCCACACACCCACACACCCACACACCCACACACCCACACACCCACACACACACACCCACACACACACACACACACACACACACACACACACACACACACACACACACACACACACACACACACACACACACACACACACACACACACACACACACACACACACACACAGCACCACCATTGAGGGTACTTTGGAGGATGTCACTTCCCGAAGGAACCAGTTTTCGCTGGATCCGTCTCTCAGGCCGGCGCTTGGGTTGAGTCTTGTAGAAGGTCCAGGCCGCGTCGTCTGTGTAGTCGTACTGGGCGGGACGAGTGCGTTAAGAATCAAACGCACCAGTCGAGAGAGGTTGGAACCCGCCCACAACCCTTTGGCTTTGCCGGTTGCCAGGCAAAACACACTATGATTGAAGGAGGGAAGGGATAAAATGGAACGTCAGAAAGCTGGGGTTTAGTCGAAAAGAGTGGAACCCGCCCACAACCATTTGGCTTTGTATGATTCGAAGACACATGGAACGTACAAAAGGGGGTTTGTGGGGGGAAACCCCATTCGCCTGGCCCACAAGAGTCCCAGCGTTTCCATGGCCATAGACTCAGACGGGTCACCAGAGTTCAGTGTATGGTTTCCCTACAATGGCAACGAAGCAGTACAATAACCAAAAGAAAGGCGGTTTGACCATGAAAGAATCAAAAGGATACTCTCCTTATCCTTCTGCCATTTGGCTGTGGGTCAAAACCCTGTACCCCTGGTGAACACCAAAATAGGTGGTACATGGGTGTTCATCCGCCCCAAAATGGAACCATAGGTTATGACCCATGGCCATTTCATTGAGTCCCTCTCTCTCTCTTGATCACATCACACCATGGGCACCGAACAAAGCGCCAGAGCCAAGCTCCAAACCGCCTCTCCCTCGGCCTGGCTACTCCGGGTCCGCGATTTTTTGTTTGGCCAAGAACAACTGGCTCCGGTTTGGGTGTGGGGAAGCCCAAAACCGGGGCTGGGTTTCAAGGAAGCCAACACCCCCCCCCCCACGCCACCCGGCCACCCCACTGGAGACGAACCAATTTACTTGGAAGTCTTCGGCTCCAAGGGGCGCTGCGGATCGAGTGGTCGTAGACACACGCGCTCCTGTAACCAGCGGGGGTCTGTGGAGCTGGGGCCGATTCCAGATGGCGTTGATGGGAAAAAAACCAAACAGACACCCAAGAGCGAAGTTTCCGGGGTCCGATTTCGTGAGCAACCTGCCAGGCTCTTTGGGTACTTGCAGATTCAGCCGGAGAGCAAACCACCCACACTCAACTCAGAGTGAGGGCTTCAGGATGGGTCCATGGTCAGTCTAAGTCTAAGGTGGGGCGGCTGATTTAAGTCTTAGCCAGGTTTCGCGCCGGGCTCTTGGATTGCCCCAACACTTCTTGTTTGTGGGGCGGGGCTTCGTTCGGAGTTCTCGGCTGCCTTCCTATCTGTGCTTTTCCTTTTACCCTCCCAACAATTATGGAAGCTGACGGGATAAATTTGGAAGACTAGCTTTTGGGGAAGCCCCAAAAGCGTCCACTTCCATTGCCAGAAAGAGGGTCGTCTTTCTCAGCCTCCCCGCTTTTCCCGCCAGAACTCCTTTTTCCTTCCCGCTGCTTTTGGTTTGCCCGCAGTGGCCGTGTTTCTACAGGCTGGCCCGCCTTTCTCTGTGTGATCCCACAGCTTCCGGTTGGAAACATCAGACGCTCGTTCCCCCTCTGATAGGAGCGGCCGTTGGGTTTCCCTTGTACCCTCTACAAGAACCAGGGGTTCAAATCCCCAAGCCACCAATCCAAACCATCAAGTAAGGGCTACCTGACTGTTCCCAGAACAAGAAGAAGAAGAAGAAGAAAAACCGCGGCATCCTGTCGGCCCCACCGAGAAACACCATCCAAAACAAGAAGAAAAAAAACAACCACACGACACACACGTCCTCAGAAAGCAGCCGTGGGTATCATGGTAGACAATGGAGTTGCACAGCCTCGGCGCGAACAAACTAGCAACCCGGTTCCGCAAAACGGAGGTCTCTCAATCTTGTGGGGAATCAACACCTAAGATCATGTTCGGATTCCCAAACAGGCCTTCACAAGTCGAGTTGTCAGAAGGCAAACCCACGCATCTGTTCAGGCTTTTTGGGGTATACCCACATCACGGTTGATTTTCCCCTCTTGGGGCATGGGCAAGTTCCTTTGGCGTCCCTTTCGCCAAGTTTAGCAAAAGGAACCCGCGAGGAGCAAACCCTTAGGCCTATGGCTTGTCCTAAGATGTGTTTACGGTGGGCTTCTTCTCAGCTTGGACATCATGAGTGTCGTGTGAGAACCCTTGGGTTCAGCCCCCTCCTCCACTTCTCACTTCCTGATTGGGTGAGCCAAAAAAAAGCCCGAACTTCTTACTTACCACCAAAATGGTCCAAGCCCAAAAAGCGACTCAAGTCGACCGCAGACTCCACCGGGCGCAAAAAAAACTCTGCGGTCGGGCAACGGCTCGGCCGCGCACATCGCCTTGCAGAAGGTCACGGAACCTCGCGGCGAAACCGCAGGGTTGCCCTCCCAGCCAAGGAACACATGGAACCCTTCGACGTCTTTCGGGTGGGTCCTGGTGGTGGGTTGTCATGTTCCGCTTTTTTAGGGAAAAAAATCCTGAAGGGGTTCCATGTGAATTGGTGGGAGGGTATAAAGGTCTATGTAGGCCTTGCGAGAACCCCCATGAAACTTTTGATAGAACCACCCAAAGTGGCCAGACAAAGGGTTTGGGGCGCTCCATTCACCGACTCGGGGCAGCGAGTCGACCTCCCATGGAGTAATGTATTTTGTGGCAATGGCTCCGGAGCCTTGCTCTGAGTCAGCACCAGAAAACAAGCCGCCCAGAAGTTCAAGGGCACGCTTTGCGCGTGAAACTAAGTCGTCTCAACGGACTCGATGGACACCGAATGAGTGAATGGCCGTGTCTTTTTAAGGGACCCCAAAACTGGTCTCGGTGTCCTTTTGGTTTCCCTTTAAATCCACCTTTAAATCCACTAAACTAGGGTAACTCCAAATATGGACTGCGATGGAATGAAAGCTTCAGAGGCTATCTCTTGGGCTCGTGAGTTGCGTTGGCAGGTCTATGCTTGGGGCAAAATTAGTCACCAGGATAGGGACCGCATGTTTTAGTCCACGGTTCCATTTGCCAGAGCAGCCCATTGTGGGGCTGCCCCATTTTTAACCACAGCCACACATTTGTTGTTTGCTTTTTCCTGGGTAAATGGACCCGGAGAGGCTGGCTGCTTTTGGGGGAAACGTAACTTGACCGCCATCCGCGAGTGGTCTCTGTGTCTTTCCCGCCAAGAACTAAACAGATCTCCCTTTCGCCTAAAGGCCTAATAATAATAATAATGATGCGCCTCCAACCAAACCACCCAAAAAAGCTTCCCGGTGTCCGAGCGCTCGAATCCGCACTCGCGTCCAAGGGGCGGTGACCAGGGTATTGGCCCACCGGCGCGCCCTGCCACTCCAAGCGGCTTCTCATGGCTTTGAAACCATCCGTGGACGGCGCCCGCGAGGCGATGGGCGCGTACATCCCGGTGGCGGAGGATCTCGGCACAACATCGAACAGACCTGGACCACAAAAAACCCTTCAAGGGTTTGACTCCCTGATTAAGGGAACGGGGGGAAGGGCCCCCGAAAAAAGGAGATTCCTCCAGAATATTCTTGGGGGGGCTCCATGATTAGAGTACGGGCCGTGGTTCCATGGCTCCCGGAACCTGGTGCTAGGGACCCAGGGCCCGAGCGTCAGCACCAGATCCAGGTAATCCATGTGCGTCTTACAGATCTGGCAGACGCTGTCAGGGAAGGGAGAAAGAGGCAATCAATCAATGCGGGAGGTGGTAAAGCCAAAACTCGGGAATTCCTTTGAGTTTCCCTTGCAACTGGGGGTGGGCTGCGTTTTGGGCTTCCCTTATCCTAAAGGGGGTGCCAAGCAAAATAGACACACCCATTCACGTGTCAGGCGCGGTCCTCGGTCGGTCCCCGCCGATTGAGCTAGTTCCAAGCTTTGGGGAACTCCATTTGGAGCCTCGACTGCACCAGTTTGTGCTGGTTTGTCCACTTGGGAGCAATGTCCAAAAAGGGGGGGGCATCTGTTGAATGGTGCTTGAAGACAACCCAAGGGAAACCAAACATCTGGTTCCGCACCTTGGTCTCATTGTCCCAGGTCACTGAGAGGCAGTCCTAGCAGAAATCAGAAACTGTGTCTACGTTCTGATTTATGGCGAGTGCTTTTACTATTGAACGAAACTAGACACTCGTGCAGCATGGTTGCAAATCAACAGCCTCTAAGCTGCAAATAACAAACAGCTCTCGATTCATTGGCTGCCGACATGCGAACACGCGGCACCTTTCTTCTGAACAACAAACCAGATGCACTACAGTACACACTGGGCCACCCAACTGTCTCCAACTGGCATCCCAGCTGCTTCATGATTCATGATACTTCTTTGACTGTGTGCTGGTTTCACCGCACAAGAACTGAAACAAAGACAGACAAATTGAAAACTGTTAACTACGAGTTAAGCCCGGTGGGGACGAGGTCCCAAAATTAACGATGACCTTGGGCGAGGTCATCAGCCCCCAAATTCAGCGCAGGCTTGCCAAGCTCCAACACTCTGAAGCTATTCTGGTGCTCAGGCTATATATAGAGCTTGTGTCAAAATAGGGGACGAATGGCATTTGTTCATTGGTTTACCTATGCAACCATCCAAAAAATGTGTACCCTCAAAAAACCACACACCACACAAAGACAGACAAACAGACAGACAGACAGACAAACAGACAGACAGACAGACAGACGGACGGACAGACGGACGGACGGACAGGACAGGACAAGATAGGACAGGACAGGACAGGACGAGACAAGATAAAACAAGATAAGAAGAAAAAAAGAAGAAAAAAAGAAAGAAACGCCAGCCAATCCGAAACAAACAAGCAAGCAAGCAAAGCAAAGCAAAGCAAAGCAAAGCAAAGCAAAGCAAAGCAAAACAAACAAAACAGGCAGGCAGGCAGGCAGGCAGGCGGGCGGGCGGGCGGGCGGGCAGGCAGGCACGCAGGAAGGCAAACAAACAAACAAACAAACAAACAAACAAACAAACAGACAGACAGACAGACAGACAGACAGACAGACAGACAGACAGACAGACAGACAGACAGACAGACAAACACGAGAACACACACACACACACACACACACGTCTCTGTGTGTGTGTGTGTGTGTTTTGTTCGTGATTTGCTTCCTTTGCTGTCCTCATCGTGGCAGCACCTTTGTTGGCACTCTGCCCAGCTGTCGTAGACCTGCCATCCGCCCGTCACCGCCTGGTCCGAAGCGCCTGCCAAGCCCGGCGCGCATCCCCCGTGGCGCATCCCATTGATGCGCAACTCGGCTGGGGGAAAAGGGACATCCGATTGAAAGCTCCAAATAGCCACCTGTTCGTTTACCCTCGCTGCAGCTAACATGGAAGTGCACAGACCCCTGTAGAAAAGACGACTTTCCTCTTGGAAAGGGCAACTTTGCACTTCCATGTTAGTTGGTGGGAGGGTAGTTGGTATATCTCGAAAACCAGGCCCTGCTGGTATTCTAGTTGGTATGTGATTGAAAAGCCTGGTTGTCCGTCGCAAATGCGTCCTTCATCTGGGGTTGACACCATACCCTGAGGAAAAGGGTATTTGGAGTTCACCAAGGACGTGTTGAAGGCATTCCCCATGAACATGCATATCCATCTCGAAACGGCCTATCTCCCCTCTTTGGTGGACATTTAAAGGAGTTTCCCACAAGGCAAGCAACTTTCCCCTCTTCTTGGTGGGCATTTGAAGGAGTGTCCGTTGACACCCCTAGGTTTGTCTCGGAAGGGTTCCCTTCCCCCAATCTCTGCTTCGGTCTCCCTTTGTCTTATCATTTAAAAAGCAATCCCTCCGCTGCCGCGCCGCATCCCTTGAACACCTCCCCCACCCACACCGCGCAGCCGACTTCAACTCTCCCCCCCCCACAGCCCCCCCCCCCACAGCCACCCGGCCGCAGCCGGCGTCAACCCCGGCCTGACAAGGTCTCGCCGAAGACGCAGCCCAGCGCCGCGGAGCAGCTGTCCGCGCTCAGCTGGCCCACCACGCAGGGGAAGGCCACCGCCTGCCGTCCGCTCCGAATTTTTGTTCGGAGCGGCATGGGTTGTAAATAGTTTGGGGATTAGTTATAAATAGTTCGGGGTCCCAACAAAAACAGGCCAACAAACAGGCCCACGCACCCACCAAAGGCTCCCGCAAAAAGGCGAAAGTCTGGCTCATACCAAAAACATGGCTCAAGTCGAGTCTGGCAACGGAACATGAAGCCGAATGCAAGGGAAGCTTGGGCGCCGAGGCGAATGCGGTGGATGCTCCTTCCTTCCAAAAAGATAGCGTGGACCCCTCGGAAACAAGACTCTTCAAAGAATAGAAAGCCAGGACCCTATTTGGCTGTGGCTCAAAATTGAACAGGAGGGGTTACGCAGGTTTTGGTCCATGTTTCTACTTACCAGGGTTCCATTTTGGTAGCGGTTTTTTTAGCCACAGCCATTTAACCGTGGCCTGGCGCAAACATCTGGAGACGCTGCAGAACCCAGCATGCTTCTGAGTAACTCGAGCTAGCCAAAACCAGCGCCGAAATATCTTCAATTGGAAACGCACCCTTGCGGACATACCGTGGATGGGCGCAATCCTGCACCACTTTGAAACCACGGGAAGCCATTGTTTGTTGGTATTTTGCAGGGGAATCATTCCAGGGTTTCTTAGGTGGTCTAGGATTTCATCCATCCGCAGTATGGGAATTATGTCCAGCAACCCTTCAAAAACCAGGCGTTTAGCCAATGACAACTCCGAGTCAGGTGATCGTCCGGCCGTCCCTTTGGCCGTCAAAAGCCGAGACGAGACTTCCTCGTCAACAGAAATGGGCCGCAACGTGGCCTCGGCTTTCCTTGTGGCTCCCCTTTGTCACCATTCAACAAGAGGAACCTCGAAAAACCCATTGGAGTTGGGAGACACACCCACACTGGAGTTTGGAACCCGATTCCTAATGGTATTTGGTGAGTGTGCCCCAATTCTTAGGGTTGATTCTCCTTTCATTGCGACCAACATTACGTTCAAACGCTAGCCAGAAGGGTCCCCAGACAGAATGTGGAAGACACCCCTAGAACAATCGACAATGGCATTGATTGCTCGCATGACTCCCACGAAGCCTCTTCGGTCATCATGGTCTCGTTGGTGAAGTTGCCATCGACATCCACCCGCGCACTGTGAACAGCCTGGGAGCACAGGCATCTGGGTCAGTGTCAAGGGATAAGCCCATGACCGAATCGAAACTAAATAGCCAGCTGAGTAATGGCCATGTAAAGAATTAAGAAGGTGGCCGCAGCTATTTATGGGTTGGGAGTATCCCTTACTAGCCTTCATCTACCTGGGTTTTGATTGTGGCTCAGCTGGGATGTCTGGCGTACCCAACTCATCTTGAGAAGCACCTGGAGCTCGTTAGCCCCCATCAGCCCCCATCAGCCCTTAAATATATGCTTGTTGACCTGTTGGTGTCCTATCAAACACAAGTGCCGCTCCCAAAAAGCACAGCTGGAAGGATTTTGAGCAACATAGACCAAGTCTGCAACGTGTTGGTAATCTATATACTATATTACATATGTTATATTATACTGTACTATACTATGTTATATTATAGCATGTTATAGTATATTAGACCATATCATATGATATTGTGTATATATATATATATTGTTATTGCTATGATTTATTACTATGATTACTATTATTATTATTATTTATTATTATTATTATTATTATTATTATTATTATTATTATTATTATTATTATTATTATTATTATTATTATTACTATTATTATTATTGTTATTATTATTATTATTATTATTATTAGTATTATCATTATTATTAGTATTATTATTATTATTAATATTATTATTATTATTATTATTATTATTATTATTATTATTATTACTATTATTATTATTATTATTATTATTATTACTAATATTATTATTGTTATTATTATTATTATTAGTATTATCATTATTATTATTATTATTATTATTATTATTATTATTATTATTATTATTATTATTATTGTTGTTGTTACTATTATTATTATTATTATTATTATTATTATTATTATTATTATTATTATTATTATTATTATTATTATTATTATTATTGTTGTTACTATTATTATTATTATTATTATTATTATTATGATTATTATTATTATTATTATTATTATTATTATTATTATTATTGTTGTTACTATTATTATTATTATTATTATTATTATTATTATTATTATTATTATTATTATTATTATTATTATTATTACTATTACTATTATTATTATTATTAATATTATTACTATTACTATTACTATTATAATTATTATTATTATTATTATTATTATTATTATTATTATTATTATTATTATTATTGTTGTTACTATTATTATTATTATTATTATTATTATTATTATTATTATTATTACTATTACTATTATTATTATTATTAATATTATTACTATTACTATTACTATTATAATTATTATTATTATTATTATTGTTACTATTATTATTATTATTAGTATTATTATTATGATTATTATTATTATTACTATTATTACTATTATTATTATTGTTATTATTATTATTATCATTATTATTATTATTCTTAATACATATATATATATATATATATGTGTGGATATGTGCTAGATCATCCCAGACTGAGAAATGAGACCTGCGGGGCCTCCACTTCTGGGCTGACTTGCTGTGCCGGGGCGCGCCAATGCCAGTCACTGCCAATTGTGCGGAGGGCTCCAGCACGGGTACCTCGCGTAAAGGGCAGAGAGGTGTCACCTTCTAGGTCCTCTAGCAAAGAGGTTAGAATAAGGGTACCAACTTTTTTCTGCAGTCTGTCTTAGTAGGGGAACCCTTCGGCTGCCCGTTTTCAGATCCCCGGCTAGAAGTGACTCACTTCTAGTGGGCTTAGGCTAAAAATGACTCACTTTTAGTGGGCCTTTAGGGAACACCAACCAGGAAACTTCTCAGAAACATCAAAAGAAGCTAAGGGACCGGATGGTTGAGGCGACTTTGAAGGGAAAGCAAAAGGATGGGCTAGTGCAACAAAAACACTTGATCGTTGCAAGGTTCGATTGGGAACCCTTTGCCGGACATGGTTCACATGGCATCCGCGAACGCGCAGAGCGTGCATGAGGTGGCTCCCCACTAAGACAAAACACACTTCCAAATGAGTGTGTTGTTTACTCTTTTCACCTTAAGTTTAAAAAGGGAACCATGCATCCCCGTTTTTACGCATATCCCAATGCTGGCCAAAGCTAAACGAGTTGAATCCGCCTCAAAGAGGGAGGCGGAGAGCGGCCAAAGCCACAACTCGTTGCCATTGCCGTTGGAGACCACCGACACCTGCGACGTGTCGACATGCCGAAGGGCATGGCTGTGGGTCTTTGCGTCTGGCGAATCGGCCACATGGCTGTGGGTCAAAAACATGGTTGTGGGAAATGACCACTTCTGTGATACAGCAAAAAGGGCTTCCCAAAGACTAGTACCCTATATAAAGGGAGAGATTCCCTTGTATCACAGACGTGCGAATAAACCCCTTGATTCCACAACCCTGGTAAAAAAAGGTACTTTTTTTTGTCTGGGAGCCCTGGTAAATGGAAACATGGACTAAAGCCTTCGAGACTTCCAGGGAAAGACGGATGGGAAAATGGACGAATCCGAATACGAAAAATGCCGAAGGGCCTTTTAAGTCTTCCGGCGGGTTTTTGATAGGTAGGGAATGTGGGAATGAAGCCAGGACTTTTCTTAAAGGAAACCACCAGTTGGATGGTTTACAGGGGTCGCTCCATGTCTCATTCCCTGCTGAGCAGCAAGTCTTTGCGTCTGGCGAATCGGGCAAATGTCTTCAAACCGCAGCCCTTCGAGGCTTGAGCGAAAGACGTGGGATGGGCAGGACGTGGAATGCCGAAATGCGGCATGTGGAATGGGGAGAAGTCTGAAGCTGAATCAGCTCAAGCAGCTCTGCACCACCACCAGTGCACAAACAAACAAACAAACAAACAAACAAACAAACAAACAAACAAAGAAACAAACCAAACCAAACCAAAAAACAAGAAACGAACAAACCAAACAAAACCAACCAACAAACAAACCGCTAACTAACCAACCAACCAACAAACAAAACAAAACAACAACTAAAAACACAAAGACACAAACCGCACACCAGCCAACCACAAACCAACCAACCAGACAAAGCCAGCCAAACAAACAAACAAACAAACAAACAAGCAAGCAAACAAGCAAGCAAACAAACAAACAAACAAACCGGCCAACCAAAAACCGGAAAAAAAAGAAGAAGAAAAAGAATAAAAAAAAAAAGGAGAAAACAAAAGCAAACAAAGAAATAAACCGCCAACCAGCCAACCAAAAACAAGCAACAAAAAACTGCCAACCAGCCAACCAGAATCCAACAAAGACAAACAAAACAAAACAAAACAAAACAAAACAAAACAACCAAACAAGTCAGCGTTCAACTAACAAGCGAAGCAAAGCCAACACCAATAACGCCTCTGCCCTCCCATCAGGAGACATCCCGGGTCCCGCCTCCACGACACTGCGCATGAGGTCGTACTCTATGATCAGCGGTGGCAGGTTGCCACCGGGGCGCCACATGTGGACCAAGTACTCCGTGACCGTTTCCTCGCCCTCACCTGAGTCGCAGGTTCCAGGATCACCATGGTGGAAAACCACGAAAAAGATCTGATATTTCCACCACTCATGGGAAAAAGCTCCCCATGGTCAAAAAACTGGGAGCCCTAAAGGAAATATTGAGCAACCCCCATGTCCCACTTGAGTCATAATCCAAAAGTACAAAAATGGTGCACCCAGAAACCATACTTCAAGAACTAAGAAGGCGGAGATCCGCAGCTATTTATGGTTCGGATCGTCCCTAACCTTCATCTACCCGGGTTTAGATTGTGGCTCACCTGAAAAACGACTCCTCCCGGCGCCGAAGGGGGCTTTGCCCCACTGAGGACTCTTTCAGGCGACGTAGTCTGGGCCGTCCGTTTTCTCATCCCCTGCTAAAAGTTGAACTTGTGGGTGATATGGAAACTACCACCAAACTAAGAAGCTGAAAAGCTAAGGGGATGGCTGGGAAGGTATTGGTTGTTCGGATAAACGCGAGTCGCAGGCAACTCATACAAAACCTCGCACACGTCGATCGCGGCTATGAGACCTTTACGACAAGTCTCAAGCCTCAGTCCGCAAAACCAAAGGCTTGTCGCAAAATAGGGTGACCCCCAAAGATGGATTTTGACGCGATCCAGCGGGATCTGGGCTCCCCGGCTGTAAGAATCCATCCACCAGCCGTCCGCGTGCACTTTGATGCCGCTCGGCATGGTCATGTCGCTCAGGGCTTCCATCAACTGGGCGCGACCGCGAAAACCGCCGGGACCGCGACAAAAACATCCCATCCGCAGGTCCACTAAGGTGACATCCCCAAAAGCGTCCTAAAACTGGTCCTCAAAGTGACATCATGTCATCCTCGGAAAGTTGCACTAGCACTAAAGCGACATCCTCAATGCTAGTTCAAAGTGAAGCAACCTCCCAACACTAGTTCCCACTAATTGCCTTGTGAGAACCCTGAAAACCATGTTCACCTGAAAGTGAACCCAGAACGAGTCAGGTACTCGAGCAGCTGACCCTCCAAAGTCCCAAATAAGAACCGCCGGTTGCGACAACCACGTGGTATGCGTGCTCCACAGGCTCGTGCACCTCTTCTGCGCAACGCAAAAGGCCCATAAAAAGGCCATCGTGCCCATGTCCCCTACGCATTGCCGTCATCTCAAAGAGCTGCTCAGCCAACTTTGGCCCAAAGGGTGACGTGCAAACCACTAATAGATATATATATATATATATATATGAATGCTACCCCGATTGAAATACTCGGGGGGGCACCATATACGTATATATCTATATAATTGTGTATAAACGAATATCTTTATAGTATACACAATACATTGTATACAAATAGCAAGTTTTCGCCCGTCCCAGTCGCGTGCCATTCATTGAAATCCCAGTAGATCCAACTGCTCCAGGTGGGCTCGTCCGCGGCGAGCTCGCGCAGGCCCAAGCGCCACTGGCCATCGGACTTGGAGATCCGCTTCTTGAAGAGCAAAATCCTCACGGGTGGGCTGCTCCTCCCGACCCCTCAAGACCCACGGCTTGCTGTTGACCCCCCTGCAAAAAGTGTTTTGTGTTTTTTGTTTTCATTTTGTGTGGGTGTGTTTTTGGGGGAAAAAAACTTGACTTCCCAAAAAGTTAAAGTCTAAAAGTCAAGCATGGGTCATGGTGATTTTTCCTCCCCTCACATGGGTCATGGTGATTTTCCGATCCTCGCAAGGCATGGGTGTCCTTTTAGGGGAAATGATGGATATCGCTGGAAGATGATTCAACCACCTGGTAAACCAGGAATCGCTATCTATGTTTCTACCAAAACAGCCAAAAAGGACACCTATGGTCCTGATGATCTTCTGCCTGAACCTTTACATGCCCCGATTTCGGAGAAATTGAGCGCCATGTTCCCAAGCAAAGCCAATTGTTTCCAAAGGAAAGGGGCGATTCCGTCACAAGCCAAGAGTTGCCCAGATTCTTCGGTTTTTACCCCAACCAAACATACAATGTTTGATTCTGCTTCACTGCTGCGCCGTGAAATAGTGAAGCCAGAAAGGCCACAAATCCCAGCTGTAAAAAAGTGAAAAGGCCTCATTCTTGCATGATGCTCCTTGTGTCCTTTGGGGCAGGGTCCGTATTGAAAATCATGCCCCCAATCATTTGAGCAGCTTCGCATTGTAAGTTGGCCCAAAGAGCGATGATTTTCTCACTGCCAGCCGGGAAAATCCGATTTCTGTGTCTGACTTTTAGTTGGGGGACTCTTTGGTGCACATCATTTCGTTTTTTAGAATTTGTCCACTAGACACTCAGGGGTACCCACCGCTCCTAGCCTGAAAAAAAGCTGAGCATGAACTTGCCTTTTACTGCGTTTGTTCTTAGCCAATCAAAAAACTTAGCTCCTTCAGGGGGTTTCCCGATTCGGCCACAAGGGCCACAAGGCTTTGGGTCCTGTTCTCCATCTAGTGGGGCGAAGCGTGCCCTGCACCGATGCTTCAAAATGGGCTTCCCAGTCAACCAACAAGTCTTTGCGTTTCAACCAGAAGTTCTGGTCGACGGTTCCTTGCAGAGGGGAAAGTGGTTCATCCAACCTGATTCCCTCGAGAAGGCCACAGCAACCATCCTATCGCAGAAGGGGAAGAAAGCCAAACTACCCTCCCACTAAGCAAACAGGAAAATGTTCCTGGTTGTCTGTCGGGTTGCATATCATGGAACCCAAAATGGGTCCGGTCCGATCCCCAAAAGCAGATTCCTCTACATGTCTGTGTTTTCAGATTCCATTGAGTGTCCCCTACAGTACTCTACTTGACTCTACAATGAGCTTGTTCTACAAAAGTGGCGTACTTTACATAACTACCTTTCGTCATTGCAGGAGATTGTCATTTGGCTGTGGGTCAAAACCAATGGTACCATTTTGGGGTAGGTGCACCACCCATTTTAGAACCGATTTTAGTGGGGATTGGGATTTTCACTGGGGGTACGATTTGGATTTTGACCCATGGCCATTTATTTAGCCCCTGGTTTGTGCAGAGCTACTTCCGATTTCGCGCCAAGTGTCTCCGGCCAGCTCTTCCTTTCCGCAAGCAGCGCCTCGCGCGAAACTTCTCGCGGTCGAGTCGAGCTTGCCGGATTGCTGAAAACGGAAAGGAGACGCAAAGGCCAGATTGAGCTTGAAAGCACCCCTTGTTTGAAGCCTCTTTTGATGTCTTCCTTGATGTTGAAAGCACCCCTTTTGAGGTTGAACCCTGAAGATGTGTGCGTCCTTCCCCCCTTTTGAAGGGGGATCAAAGGGAAAGCGCACGCAAATGCAGCTTGAGTTGCCCTACTGTGACACGAATCCACTTCCAAGATCCCCCAGTCCCTCATGAATGAACAAACATGGACCATGTGTTGTTTAGCCAGCTGACCCAAAACGCACGCGAATCGATGGTTTGGAAGGGTTCAACCCCTCTTGACCGCAGTTGACACCCAAATCGAATCCCCCTTTCCCAATGAGCGCCCAACACCGGGGACCCACAAGGTGGCTGGCTTTCTTTCCCACCTAAAACCCACGTGACAAGGGGAGCCCTGTAAGTCAAATCCACTTCGCAACAGTTGGGATAAACGAAGCCCCGTGACTTGGACACACCACTTGCCACCTGCAGGAGCTCAAGTCTTCGGGACCCAGTTTCAATATGAAGAAGAACACACACGGAGGGTGGGGGGGAGCCCTATGTTCTCCTGGGTTTCAAAAAAAAACACCAAGATGAAAGTTACCCACATGCGAAAAGTGTTCCATGCTCATTTGGGGACCCTGCGGAATATTGATCAACCCCCACTATTTATATATATATATATATAAATGTATAAATCAATGGGGTCTTCCCAACAAAAAAAAGCAAGAAAAAAGACGTGGGGTCCTCCCACGTACGCGCCTTCTGGCTGGCAGGGATCTCGGAGAGGTCCGGGCGCTGGATTCGAAGCCCGGTGGCCTGGTAGGCCCGGCCTCGGAGCGAAACGAAAACCGGAGGACCGGAGACAGGTGCGCGGATCCTCAGATTTCCCTCCACCAAAACGACCGATTCTTCTGCCAGACCCGACTCGGTGGTGGGGAATATGACGAACCAATCTACCACCAAAAGGAGCGAAACAGAGCTGAAAAGAACTAAAAGGCTAAGGGACCGGATGCCTGGGAAACCACCAAGTTGACCTGGTCCACTTTCTTAACTCCTCCCCCACCCCCCCACCCCCAGTGGTTGAAAGGGAAACCACTTTCCCTCCGGCTGCATTTGCTCATTTTCCCAAACCCAGAATCGGGGCCCCCAGCGCCGGCGCCGGGAGTCGTAGCCCGGCCGCCAGTCCTCCGCCAGCGTCACCCGCTTCAGGAAGAAGCGGCGCTCGCCTCCACGGCCGACGTCTTAGGTCGTCGTCTTCGAAAAACGCGCCGGGGGTTCAATGTCGGACTGGGCGTGGGCTTGGGATTGGTTCGGGAAGCCTTCTGGTGGGTGGTAGTGTCTGCGGGAGGGCAAAGCACCGTGAAAGCACACCAGGGGCCCTTCTGGTGGGTGGTAGTGCATGGGTGGTAGTGCATGGGTGGTAGTGCATGGGTGGTAGTGCATGGGTGGTAGTGCATGGGTGGTAGTGCATTCAGGGTGAAAGTAGATAGGGGATGCCTCAAAATACGGAATCTTACACAACAGGGGCCCTCCCACAAAAAAAGAAGAAAGAATTGGACCAAATTAGGCGCAAATGTTGCAATCATCAAAGTCACCCCAATGTAGGTTACAGGGAAATTACCTCAGCTTAGCGCTTCTGACTTTGCCAACCCCCTCCCCCAGAAACGGTAAAATGTCTCAAGGATAGGGGCAAATGAACAAGCAAAGATCTTATCCCGCTGCCACGGATAGAAAAGCACATCTCTGGCAGGGGCCTTATGAAGAGCATCTGACTGAAGGGGCCTCATGACCCCTGATGAGGGCCAGGGCTTGCGATGTATTCGCAAGCCCTTCTAGCTGGGGAACTTGACGCCTAAACAACCCTTGTGGGTCCTTCTTTTTTCGTGCGTCGATCGGTAGGCTCGTCACCAAGTTGCCCAGCGGGATGAGCGGGGGAACATGACTTTGCTGTAGGGTCGGCAAGATTGTAAAATCTACCGTAGACAGGCAGGGGCAGCATCCAAGGGATAGATAATTGTTGCCGTGTTTTGTGTGACCACGCACCATTGCTAAGCGGCGTACGCCGCTAAGCGCCTCATTCGTAAGGGTTACATGGGACTGCGGGAGTTCAATCTTCCAGAGTTCGATCTTCCAAGAGCTCAATTTAAGGACTTATAGTTTTCAAACTAAGGGGTAACCCCCAATGGCGCCCTTTTGCAGTCCCTTTAGTGAGTCTTCTTCACCTGTCCGTCGCTGAGTCAAAAAGGAGGTAACCCCCCTCTTCAGGGTGCCTTCTGTTCGGGAGAAACACATCGCTTTCTCTTTTTGAGTCGGCACGTTGGCACCCGTTTTGGGGTCTTGAGGGGAAACCCACGGGAACAAAAAAAAACACAAAACGTTTGGTGAGCTGTTTCAAAACACGGCCCCAAATGGGGCGAGCCCCGATCCGACCCCTGCCTTTCGTGAGGTAGACCGTGCTCTCGGTGGGGGTGCGGAAGACGTTCGCATCCCCGGAGAAGTCGAAGCTCCTAAGGCCCCGAACTTCACATAGGGACCCAACGAATTTGGGGGAAGGGGGTGGTGGGAACCATCTTAGAGGAAAATCCACCCAAAGCTCGTGGCAAACAGCCAAAAGCACGGCTGGAACAACCTTTGCTATACATCGCAACATGGGCATGACCACTTTTGTGGCTTCAAAAGGGCCCCAAAAGGGGTATCACAGAACATGACACTGAAAACCCCCATTCGTCCGCCATGGACGAAAAAGGCCATTGTTCGGCTTCTCGACCCCCGGACCACTGGCAGCGAGCCGACCAACAGCGCCCCGCGCAAAAAAAACCGGGCGCGCGCCCGACCCTCCGAAAAGCGGGCCTGGTGAAGTTGGTGCCCGCGTGGGCCTGCGCCGTCTCTTTGCCAGAGGTTTCTGGAAAATTGCCCCGACGGAAGCTTCACTGCCAATGCCCCGGCGGAATCTCACACATACCTCTCATGCAAAAAAAAAAAGGCCGGCGGGGTGTGCCATCGGAGCTTCACTGGCCAAGCAAAAGTCTCACAGATCGACACCGTGGCAGGGCTCTCAAAGTGGCACTGTCCCCTAATGCCCTGGCCGAATCTCAAATATCGACGCCAGCCACGGGCAGGGCTCCCAAACCAACCACGGCCTGCCACACAGTCTCCTCACCCCACCCCGACACCGGCATCGCCTGCCCGTTGGTAAAATGATTCCGAAAATTGTAGAACCTTGGCGCGCATTGTGGCGCATGGCCGCAAAAGAAAAAACATGGCGCTGGAATAGCTACAGAGGACCTGTTAAGAGGGTCCTTGAGTCAGAACGAATGTCAGTCGCTTGCCAAGACAGGTTGCCCCTCAGAGGACTTCCAAAGGACTTCGCGGGCCAAAAGAAAAGGCCAAACGGGGCTAAACGAGGGGGGGGGGGGCTCTTTGTCAAATAGTGGTGTCCTAAGTTGAGGCATGTTGATATACGCCTTGGGTGTTTTCCCCCGTTCGGAGAAGGAGGGGGGGGAGTTGGGGGGGGGGGGGGACGTTAACGTTCGCTGACACATCCGCCTGCGCACACAAACACACACCTGCCATGCACACAGACGAACATGCGGTAGGGGCCCA
This sequence comes from Effrenium voratum, assembly GCA_963377175.1. NCBI lineage: Eukaryota > Dinophyceae > Suessiales > Symbiodiniaceae > Effrenium > Effrenium voratum. Next base: position 109,165 of record CAUJNA010000313.1, on the reverse strand, counting down.
GACCTCTGAAGCGCGCACACACACACACACACACACACACACACACACACACACACACACGCGTGCGCGTGCGTGCGCGTGCAACTAGCACATGCTTGCCCAAGCTCAGTCCAAATGTCGTTTTTGTTGCTTCGGATAGCGAATTTATCTTTACGCATTTCTTTTGTGGATATGCCACGCTCCCGTGCCTGACGCTTTGATTTGCCTGCAGCCCACTCAGGGACCCTCACACAATAGATGTCTGGGCCGACGCAGAGATCTCCAGGATGCGACGCAGAAAAGTCGTGGCTCAATTCAACGCGCTCCGAATGGCCATGGGTCAAAAATAGGGAAACCCCAAAATGGGTTGCCCCGCCAAATGGAACCAAGGAGTCAAACCTGCGGTCCAATTCCTGGTGGTTTAATCTTGACCCATACCCGAATCTGGTTCCTGGTTTCAGTGGTCATTGCTCCAAGCATCTCTTGCTCCAGTCTGCAAAGAGCTTGCTTGCTTCAGGCGCACTGTCATGGGTCAAAGCGTGGCCCAGAGTGGTCAAAGATTTGGACATCTTCTTGGCATGAGAGCCACTACCGCAACGAGTTGTGCAAGGAAGTCTACCGGGCAGAAGATCTGCTGTCCCGTGCGTGGCAGGAACACGGTGCATTGATAGGTGGCAGTCGTTAGATGCTTTCTGTTCCCCAAGGCGTTCATGGGCTCGAATACATTCATGCCGCATGCTTTGGAGATAAAACTTGCCTCGATAGCCAAGTTGCGATCGCTTTTTTCCGTCACTGTTGCTGGTTTTTGGATGGTAAAGTGGATGGGAACCAGCGAAAAAAGCAACAGGCGATCCAGGCTCTCAACTCGCAAAGATTTCAAGCTTCCCGGAGCTCAGGAAGCGAAAAGAACACTGCGATGCTTTTGTTGTTGTTGTTTTGTTTGTGTTGTTTTGTGTTTTAATTATTATTAGGACCTTTTTTCGGGCTGCGGTGACTGGAATACCGCAAGAATGCACATCAAAGAAGTGAACCCCCAAATCCATTGAGCCGGCTCCGCTCTCCCAAGCACCGGCTCCGGCGAGTTTCAAAGTCGATTTTGTTTCGTCCGCAGGGAGGACGAGCGGTCCAATTCCTGGTGGTTTAAAATTTTGACCCATACCCATATGTTCAAACAGACCTCCGCCCAGAACGTATGGAGTTCATATCTGAGCGACCATTGCGCGTGTGTTCGAGCGCCAAGACACATGCTGCAGCCAGTGTAAATTTCCCGGCGCCGGCTCGAGCTGCTCCTGCCGATGTGAGACCCATCCAGGACAACTTTCGAGGAGCCCAAAACGGAGTCACATGGCTGTGGGTCAAAACCGTTTTGGTACCATTTTGGGGTAGGTGCACCATTTTAGGACCTATTTTAGTGGGGATGTTCACTGGGGGTACGGGCTTTTGACCCATGGCCACATCACAACCGGTGATACCGAGCAATCGCCCGAGTCCTTGACTGGAAGGGAGTAACAGCTGATGTCAGGGACCAACTCCCTCCCTCAACCCTCGCCCTGCACTCCTTTCAGGTCAAATGGCTTCCGACAGGCTTCCTTTCTTAGAGCATTGGGGGGCTGGATATACATCACCGCCTAGTTTGGACGCGCAGCTGTTCTTTTAGGTGTTCACTCATGGTTGTAGAAAATCACCTCTGTGACAAATGATCAAAGCGGGATTCAAAATGTCCGTCCCCACGACCAGTTCATCACTTTCACCGGGAGTTGTTTATCTCAAAAAGCGGCACTATGACACGATTTGCCACAACCAAGGTTCCACATGTTCATCTTCCCCGGGGCAAACTTAAAGTCTGGGTGAACCGTAAGTCTACCTTAATCAACAATTGAAACCCTACTTGGATACCTCCTGAGGCAAGAAAGCGCGTTTTGCACCAGAGACGACATCCGCCATGCACCAGCCAGGATGAGACGGCTTTAAATGGCTTGGTTAAAAAGAAGAAAAAAACGACGCATGGCGGTGTTCCCCTTGGGGCAAACCACCCGCAAGGCTCGATCGGCCAGCAAAGACATATATGGCCCCAATACCCCTGGTACTCTTGCCGATCCGCAGCGGTCCGGACCATTCCCCAATGAACCGAAGTCTGGAACATGGAAGTTGTTTGCAAAATCTCCACCCCTTTCTGCAAAAATCCACCATGAAAACAGACCATCAAGCTCTCAGACGACAAGTCCCTCTCGCTCGCTCCTGCAGGGCACGTTGTCGATCTTCTCAGCCACTCTGACCAGGTCCGCAGGATCGTTGGAGGTGCTTAGCCAAACGTCCTGCTCGAGAGAGCGGCGTGTGTTTCCCACCGTGACAGGGAAGAGAAGACGAAGACGTGCCAAATGGGCGTGCTCTAAACTTGGAGGACCCCAGTTCATGCTGGGTTTCCATTTGGTGTCCACTCAGTACAACCCTGCAAGAGGTACCCTCAAACTACATATACACACACATCACTCCATGGCCCATGGTGCAATCCGAAACTCCAGAGTGAGAAATGGGAGTGAACACGTCAAAGGAATCTGAGGCCAGAGCCGATCGGAAAACGCATCGAGCATCGAGTTGAAAAACCCTTTGATTGCCGCGCCCTACAGGCGTCAACCATTGCCCTAAACCTGCTCTCCTGGTTCATAGAACCCCAGGTCAGGAATGAGTAGTAGCCAGTCACCGGGGCAACGAAGAACGCCATGATCTCTTCCACAACACCTTGGCCGCAGCTTGATATTCGCTTGTCTACACTCATAGTTGTATGTGTATGTGTACATGCATACATATGTGTTTATTTATATATATATATATATACATATATGTATATATATATATATGTATGTATATATATATATATGTATATAACCCCCCTGCTCCAGGACCCAATCTGGAGATAGTAATCCTCGAAATGTCCAATGTTGGGCCCCCCAAAAGCCTCATCATTTGGAGACCTGAGTCCTCCATATAGGATCTTACTTCAAATTGATTTGGAGCTTTGAATGGAACTTAGTAAGGAATAGTTTACCAAATTGTGTTTTATCTTCAGTTAGAGTTTAAGTAAGGAGTCCAATTACAACCAAATAGGGATGAATTCCCATGGCTAAACATTTAAGGGGACTTTTACAAGGAAACTCGCAATAGGATTTGTGTTGGTTTATGTGGCCCTTTTATAGCATAGGAAAGGTCCGAAATTGGACTTGTTAGACGGCATTCCAAAACGAAAACTTCAAGGGATTAGAGGTTCAATTCCAACAACCATCTCGAAGCAGCAATTCTAGCCGAATTAGGTGAATTTAAAGTCTTATTTGGACAGGATATCATAAGGCGGAGGTAGTAGATGAGCAATTGTGGAGAGGTGTTCGGGGGGGGGGGTTACGGTGTGTGAGCATACATATATATATATATATATGCATATATAACATAACATAACATAACATAACGTAGCAACATAACGTAGCAACATAACATAACGTGACATGACGTGACATTGCATTACATTACATTGCATTGCATTGCATTACATTACATACGTACAGGAGTACATACGTACATTACATTACATTGCATTACAGTACATTACGTGACGATACGTAACGTTACGTAACCTAACCTTACCTTACCTTACATTACATGATATGGCATGACATTGCATTACGGGTGCGCATACTTGGTTGGACAAGTATGTATGAAAACCTGGAGTATTGGGACAACACTGCATTCTCAAAAAGAATTGTCTCAGACTCTTGAATCATGAATCTGGAATCTCATAATGTCTATTCTTATTAAAGAAGAAAAAAGAGGTGTTGTTGTCTCAATACTCCTTAGATGCATGCAGACTCTGTCAGACGGCAGATGAGGCAAATGACCCCGAGACAAACCATCCAACTGGGGTTTCCTTTGGTTTTGACCCACAGCCAAATAAGTCATGGCCATGATGCAGCTACCACGCATTGGCTGAACACTTTGTTTGAGCCCCTCACAACTGGACCACACACTGGACAAGCTGATCAAGCTTGCAATGGCTACGTCTCAAGATGAGTCGGGCAGGTGGGCCGGGTGCATGCCCCCGGGCCGTCCAAGAGCTGAGGTCCTCCAGTAGAGTGGTTAGCATAAGGGTCCACGATTTTTCTGTAGTCTATTTGAGCAAGGGAACCCTCCCCCCAAAAAAAAATAACCGTCAACCGGGCACCAATTGCTGCCGGACCTAGCTGCACAAAACGACGTGTTTACCGGCGGTCGGTTGGGCCGAGCCGATTCCAATCGGACGTCTGGGATTTGTCAAGGGGGCCTTGCCTTTGGGACCCAAAGGTTCCAACCAAAGGGTTCCAAGCCGTCGCTTGCATGTCATGTGTGTGTCGCAGGCAGCTTGAAGTCGAATCAAACCGGGCCAGCCACCAACCCCCACCAAACAAACCAAGACTCCTAAGACGCAAAGGAAACAAAGATTACAAAAAACAAAAAGCAATCCTCGCTCACCTTGCTCTCCCCAAAAAAAGGAAGCGCACTCATCCAAGCAGCCGTGGTTTCCGGAGGCTTCTGCCAGAGTCTTGAAGGGCCCCTGCAATGCTTCACACTCGCCGGGGGTGTGTCCAATAGGGCAGGGGATCCCAAACAAATGCCCCCTTACCTTTGGGCTTCCCTAAAATCCCCCGGCCTCGGATTCCTTAGATGGCCCGCTTCCTTTCGGGCGTCCCTTTTCCCCAAACATTGGCCGGTTTCCTTTTGGTTTCCCCAGGGTCACAGCACTTGCGGCTTGCAAAGTTGCCACGGCCGCCCTTCTCGACCGAAATGGGCCTCTTTGTAGGCTGGCATGTCTACCGGATCAAAGTACTTCGGGTGCTCCTCACCTAGGGTCTGGGGTGGTCGGGTTCTCTGGCCAGGAGGCAAGTCTGTAAGTCCCAAAGCCGCCAAGTCCTCTTTGGCATGGCAAAAAACTGAGTTTTGGCATTGTGCAAGGTACCTGCCTTCTTCTTCGTTGCGTGCGAGTATGCGTGCGCTTGCGCGTGCGTGTGGAAAAGTGCGTGCACGTGTGTGGGTGAGTGTCCGTCTGCGTGTGCGCGTGTGTTTCTGTGTGTGGGTGTGGCTGTGGCTGTGGGTGTGGGTGTGGCTGTGGCTGTGGTTGTCGGTCTGTGGGTGGGTGCGTGCATTTCAATGCAAGTGTGCGTGTGCGTTTGCGTGCGCGTGCGCGTCTGCGTCTGCATCTCTGTGCGCACATGTGCGTGAGCCTGCACGCGCACGAGTGCACCAATGTACGCGTTTGCGCGTGGGGTGCGCGTGAGTGAATGAGCGTGTGCATGTAGGTCTGCTGGGTGCGCACGTGCACTGCGCTGGCCTGCGCACGTGTGCGTGCGGGTGCGGGTGCGAATGCGTGTGAGTGCGCGTGCAGCTGCATGTGCGTGCGCTGGTGTGGGTGTCCGCGTGGGTGGGCGCAGGTGTGGGCGTGTGGCTGTGTGGCCGTGTGGGTGTGCAGCTGTGTCGATGTGTGGGTGTGTGCATGTGTGTGTGTGTGTGTGTGTGTGTGTGTGTGTGTGTGTGTGTGTGTGTGCGCCTATGCCAGCATTGACTTGCAGTGCAAGGCTCCAAAGGCACCATGCAGGACGTCCGATCGCACCACTTCCAGCATCGGTCGCCTTGGTGCGGATAGGCCAATGCAAAAAGAACTGGCTCGTCTCCCAAATGTGTGTGTGTGTGTGTGAGCGTGTGTGGCTTTGTTCTGGTTACTGTTGAGAGGCTAGTTTGAAGGGAAACAAAAAAAAGTAAACATACAATTTGGGCACCCAAATGAAACCCTTCCCATCTCGCGCATCTTTCTGCCGACCTGCAGGGTGCACGGCCCACGCGACCGCGCCTCCAACCAGTCGTGGTAAATCCGAAACGGCAATGGCAACATGAAACTGTTGATCTGAAGTCTTCTTGTGTCATCCCAAGATCCAATTCCATTCTTTGTGGGCGTCTTGCAGACCTTCCAGGGCTACCTTTCCTTCTCTCCCTCGAGGCGCTTCGCCCCCGGCCGAGCTGCTGGTTGCGGTAGTCGGGGTTCATGCTCGCCTGCAGAGCCGCGTACCCGGAGTTCCTGGCCCGAGGAACCGAACCGAGCCCGCGAGCCCGCTGTGGGGAAAAGCGAAGGCGCTTTTCGGCGGGAAGGCCAACGGCCCAAAGCTAGGCCCAAAAACCTGGGACCCCAAAAAACGGAGGCTGGGCCCGAGGAGCGCCAGCGAATCGCAGTGCCCCAGCAACCGGGCCGTCCCTGGAAAAAGAAAAAAAGATGCGAAGGAAGCCGCCTGTCGTCGTTGCACTGCGTGTTATAGGTGTTGCCCCTGGGGCAAAGGTTCCATACCTCGCACGGCTGGCGCAAAGCACCGGAAGAACTACCGGCTGACTCCAAATGGAAACCTAGAATGGCAACTGACCCTTTCGTGGACATGCCCAAAACTCATTGAGGCCGTTAGCATTGAAATCCAGAGCCAAACCAAGACGGCTCCGTATTGTCCACTTCCCATAGCTTTGGGGTCCTTTTGGCTTTCCAACCACTGACTCAAGGAGGTTCATCATTTGGGGTATGAATTCCGATTGGGTAAATTGCTTGTTTCACAGCTAGCAATATGGCTGCCGTTTAAATGACCCAAAAAAAGAAATACGGATGTCGTTTCTTGAGGATGTTTTGTGGTCTCTGCCGGCTCAGCCAAGGCACGCGGACCAGCGCTCCGCGGCCTGTCTCGAAGGCAAAAAATCAATTCTCTCCGCCTGTACAATAGGCTCTCAGATCTGCTGAGCTCACCCTCAAATCACCCGCAAACCACCCTCAAACACATGCCTTCAGAAGCCCCCCCTGAAACGCGAGAATTGCACGTGGGTTTCTTTCCACAAGCCTTGGTTGGCAAACCAAACCGAAATGGACATCTTGAAAACGCCAGTGGAGCGCTCTTCGGTGTCACGAACACTGTATCCAACTCGATGCGTCCGGGAAAAAAGTCTGTCTCAAGCAAAGGAACCAACAAAAACTTTGTTTAAAGGTTCTTTAAAAAAAAAAAAGGAAAAAATGGAAGGGAGGGGCTACTTTTCTTAGAGAGACACTACAGACACGGAACCCACCAAAAGAGGGGTTGAAGAACATAGGCGTCAGTCCCAAAGCACGGTCTGGCTTCGGGGAGCTGTATACCTGAGCCGAGCTTTGATCCTGGCGTGAGGTCCTTGCGGTGTCCTTCTGATTTCCCGCTCAAACCAACTGAAGGCCAAATCGTCATCTCGGATCGCGAATCCACGAAGGTGCTTTAATAGAGGGCCGATGAGTTCCCTCTGAACCATTTTGCGGATGGTTCAAAAAGAGCAACTCATTCGGGTTTGTCTTTTTTGGAGCGTATGAATCGCCTGTTTATTGAAAAGGGGGGTGTTTTGCGCCAAAAGTGGTCTGATTCCCCACATTTCACCCAGGAACACCCCCCGAATGATATACAGGGGTTGATTCATTTGGGTTTGGGCGGCTTTGCTCAGGCCCCATGTCTGCCACCGGCAGTCCCTCGCCACCGGATACCAGGCGCTTGCAAGGTCACCGATGCAGCTGCAACCGGTTGCCAACGAGTTCAACCTATAAACCCCAAAACGGCACTCGCGTGGGATTGGGCGTGTGTTGGAGGGCCTGTTCAGGTTGGTTCAAAGGGAACCGGTTCAATCCCTATCTTGACACGAGGTGACAGCGTCTCAACACACACCCTCTGGGGGGAAGGGCTCTTTGTCACATTGAACCTACACAAAGGGTGTATGTCTTAGTTTGAGGGAACACCAAAAAGAAGTCCACCATTTTGGGGGGACTTGAAGACCAACCCAAGGGACATGTTCTGCTTCACACAGCCCGGTCCAAAAACACGTCGGTCTCGGGCCTCCCGGAAAAATCCCGCTCGGCGGTGGGGAGTGCGGAGTAGCTCTGGTGAGCTCGAAAACCGTCCAGTGGCGACCCCTCCAATCGTCCACCTCGCTGGAAAAGGCGGGCCCCGGGCCGTCTTTTCGCGCTTTTCAGAAAGAGCCTTCTAGGGGTCCCCCCCCCCCTGTTTTTCGGGCAACCCCCCTTTATGGGAGTCAATTTTGATTGGGGACCCGAAATGGTGGACATGAGAATCCGGTCCACCAATCACTTTCTGGCTGGTTCCTCTACAAAATTCATACCCATATCATGTCATGAGGGTTGCTTTTTGAGGGCGCATCTGCATATGACTGCATCTGTTGGGGCAGAAGCTTTGCTCGTAGGCCCCCCCCCCATTTTTCTTATGGGGGGTCCACCATTTGGAACCAGCTCAACTGCATGACAGCACCCGAATGTCAGGCCGGCCGCAACCGGCACAAGATATGTCCTGGACCAGGAACATGTTTTCTGCGTTGCTGTCGGTGGGATTTTGCCCCAGGAGAAAACCCCTCCCGACACTGGAAAAAGGGCAGCCCAGAAGAGGCTCAGCTCCGCGCTTCGGGAGTACCTCAGCTTGAGAAACCAGCAGGTTGTGGCTGGTTAAACCAGAGGGTGGTTTATGGTTGGTGTAGTGTGGGCTTTAGGGTCAGGGTAGGTTTAAGGTTATGGCTAGTTGTGGCTGTTTCAACTAACACGAGGGGCGCGTCCTCACAACTGGTCGGTTGCTCTGTTTGGTTTCCCTTTCCTGGCCATCAGAAAAGAGGGTCCTGTAAAATGGGGGAAGCGCTCATTTCAGAGCTAAAACTGTCGTCTCTCTTTTCGGAACGCACACACACCCAAAAAAAAAGTGTCAGGTCTTTCAACAAACCCCAAAGAAAGCCAACTCAAAACAAGACACGACTAGGAAAACTCTCCTCTGTCCCGACCCGGGCAACTCTTAGGACAATTCAAAAGTTGGTCCCTGAAAGAGGAAGACCAGCGGACCCAACACTGGTTGGTTTCTTTTGTGGCAAAGGGACACCACCCCCAAGCTCGCCTCCATCGATATGAGTCTACGCAGCAAATGAGTGCTTGAGGCGGTGACATGGCGAACTCTTTGTCCACATGAAAAGCTGAGCGAGTCCCCCGACCTGAGAGTCCAAACCAAAGACACATCTCCGGACAGTCTGACCCAACGGCCGCTGCTTTGTCTTCGAAAGCAACAAGGCCGGCTTCGGGCCGGGGGTTGGGGAGGACCCACCTCGATCGATCTAGTTGCGATTGTTTTTTTCCATCCACTTTACCCCAAACACCAGCAACAGTGACTGAAAAAAGCGATCGCAACTTGGCGATCTAGGCATTGAGTTTCACAACACAAGCGCTGCTTTTTATCGCCAGCGCCAAGATGCAGCCGTGGCCACCCTCTTCCTTGTACTCGGGCACCAGCCCGATGTCCTGCTCAAAAATGACCTCAGAGCCAACCCAGCAGGGGCGAACTTCCCCTTTGAAGTTCCGGTGAGCCATCTCAAACCCACCAAATAAAAACACATCTGCAAAAAAAATGCAACTCAGTCCGAGAAATTGGATGAACACCAACATGGGTTGGTTTTGGCTTCCCAAAAACAAAACAAAAAAGGGGGACCACGCCAAAATATACACGCAGCCGTTGTACCAACATGCCCGCAAAAGTTCATCCAGCTAGAACCACCTGGTCGATTGTCAATTGAGTCACAATCAAAACGCGGTATTAACATGGTTGACCCAGAACCATGTAAGGAAATACAAAGGCGGGCGCAGCTGTTTCTGGCTGGGATTATCCCTTACAAACCATCTACCCGGGTTTTGATTGTGTCTCAATTGGACCTGCTTTGGGGACAAGAGCTGCTCTCAAAGCTCAGTCTTCGTGACGCGAAAACGCTCAAAGGCCAAGAACTCAAGGAGTATCTTCCGCTCTTCTCAGTCAGGGCAAAAAACACGGCGCTACCTCCACACGGAACTCCCAACATGACAGGTATCACGATGGAGGGGTGCCCAACCCCCGCAATTTCCAAGCAACCCGTACTTGGTCGCTTGTCAGCTTACCGTTGTGGTGGTAGCTTGGTGTGGAGATTCCCGTTGGCTTCCACAAGGAGGCTCCAATTCCCAAACCAATCCAAAAGCATCAATGGCTTTGTGGGCCTTGCCAAAACCAAAACAAGCTCAGGTGGCGAGCCCCATCAACTCCTGATCTGGAACCCTAGCATGTGCACGCTCCGAACTCCAGGATCTAGGCGGAGACCCCATAGTTTCATAGTTTTCAGCACTTGGAGGAGAAAAATGGCAACCCCCGCCGAGGCGCGCATCGAGCTTCGTATCTGTAGTTCGCCTCAAAGAGGACTGCGAAATATGTGCAGTTTCCTCCAGGATTGCCTGGCCAGCGATCCGAAGCTCCGCACGGGGGAGTCCTCTCCTCGAAATACGAAGCTCACCCTCGAGAAGCGAGACCAAACGCACAGAAAAGCCAGCTCCAGGGGGCGACAAACCCATTTTGTCTCCCCTTTCCAAGGACAAAAGCAAACGGGCAACTCAAAACCGAAACCCAGTGGTGCAAAGGAAAATTCGACCGTTTTGGATAGGGCTTTTGAATGGATGCCAAAATCTGAACATTGAGGATCCAGCCATCAAGCATCAACCCACCCCAAACCTGGATCGGAGAAGAGCCATTGGAAGATGCTTAGCACCCGATAAAGAAAAAGGTTGGGGTGTCTGCACACCTTCTATGATTCGCGAACGCGTGGGCAAGATGAGGCGAATTGCTATCATGGCATCCATTCCAAATTGGGGGCACTTAGCCTCCACATTTTGTCCCAACCCAAAAAACCCGCCAGTGTCCATCTGGCAAGCATGAAAAAACACCCCTGCCCAAAGGACCGGACAATCAAGGAGTACGCCTGTGCAGATTCACTCGAAAAACAAAAAAGGATCGTTTGCCCCAACCGAAAGCCCGAAAAGCCAAGTTGGGGATCCGATCGGAGGTTCCCCTTTTGGCTTCTAGGGTAGTCAAAGAAGCGCCCAAATATCCGATGTTGGGGGGCAATGCTGCTTGGCTCCATAGGGATTTGAAGCATCCCTTCCTCCTTGGCTCCAGTGCCCACGGCTGAATATCTCTAAACCCAAATTCCAAAGACTCCCATCAAACCACCAAGACTCACACACGCTTCTTTTCCTCCCCACCAAAGACAATGAAAAAAAAAACTCTCCCCCCCCCCCCAACCAACCCCAACCCAACCCCCACCCCCCACCCCCAACCCCCCCCCCTCCCCCCGGTTTTTGTTTGGGCACCCCGGGTCCCTCCCTCCCAGCGAAAACGGGTCTTCGCTTGCTCCGGCCTGTGGGGCGCCAGGAGGAGCACCAGTCGGCGCACTGCTGGGCCAGGCCTCGAGCGGTGGCCGAGCGCCGCGCGCCGTGGCGACGGCGACGGCGGAAGGCCACGGGGGGTTTGGTGCGGAAAAGGAAGAAGCTCCCAGGGCTCTCTAAGGGGGGTCCCCCGTGTTTTTTTTCATTATTATTATGTTCTATTGTTTTTATTTATTTATTTATTTTGGGGGGGGTGGGGGAGGAAAAAGCAAGGGGGGCTCACTGGAGTGTCCCGGATTTTTTGGGGGGAGAACAAGAGAGAAACAGGGGGGTCACTGGAGATCCCCTTGCAAGCAATCGACGTTCCAAATGCCACTAGGTCCAACAGCGGGAAGAGGGAGTTCGACAAAACCAAAGGAAACCGAAATCAAAGAGGTCTTCGAGATTGTGAGACAAACCCAAAGACCCTCAAAGTGCCCGAAAATTTGGGATATTGGGGGGCTGGCTGTCTTTTGGGCCCCCTAAAAAAGACACGGCCATAGTGCACATTGGAGATGTCGTTCAGTCAAAACTCTGTTGCTCCACTTTGGGAGCTAAACAAGGTATCGAAACGCAGGCCAATCACCAGTGTAGCATCCCAGAACCCATTTGTTAGAACCGCAACGGGTATCTCAAATATGGCCTCACCTAGATAGCCAAGTCTCTCTTCCAGACAAAGTCACCCGGGCAAAAGGTCACAGTTGATGGGAAAACAGCTCCCGGCGAGCCAAGCATATGTTGTTGTGGGCAATATCGCAACCTTAAAGGTCGCTTGGTCCGGGGGTCGATCTTCAGATCAGAATCTCATGACCCCTTCCTTTGTCTGCCTCCGTGCATGCCGTTGGCGTTCAGGGTCCAGGAAGCGTAGTGGGTGCTGCCTGAGGATCGAAACCCCAAGGGCCTCGAAACCCGCGCGAGCAAAGGCATCGCTGGGTGTCCCTCGAAGTTGCCTGGGTCTTTTCTGGAATAGGACGCATTCTCAATCAAGCCGGGATTTGTGAATCCTGGTTTATGTTCAGGAGAAATCATGCGAGTTGGCCCAACGAACCAACTCAAGCTGCTTCTTTCAAGCGAGCAGATATGATCTAGCCGAGGCCGAAAAGAATGCACGGCATGAGCAAGGTGGTCTGGCACCACATTGCAGTAACTCAACCCTTGGATGACCTATCTCAGGAGGGTCACAGAGCAAAACCGATCCTTTTGTCTACGTGCTGGCGAGAATTAATCAGTTCACGATTCAGACTCAAGGCAAAAGACGCTCCAAAAACTCCCAGTGGGCCCGAGCTAAAGTCGTGCAGCCTTGGTGCTTTAGTCACCCACAGTGAGAGTGAGTGAGTGAGTGAGTGGGTGGGGGCGGGCGGGCGGGCGGGCGGGCGGGCGGGCGGGCGGGCGCGCGCGCGTTGCGTGGGTGGGTGCGTGCCTGCGTGCGTGGGTGCGTGCGTGCGTGCGTGCGTGCGTGGCTGGGTGGGTGGGTGGGTGGGTGCGTGCGTGAGTGAGTGACAAGCTGAAGCGAGGCTCTGAGGTGCTGGTCCTTTTGGTTCCCGTGGACACAAAAAGAGGTACTAAATCGATTTCCTTTCGGTCACACTGCAAAAAGGCAGGCGTTTCCCAGACTACTCCGATCCACCAACATGGAAGCTGCTAGGAGTTTTGTTTTTCCGGAACATTCCCATGGTTAAATTTGGAGTGCTAGGTTAGTGGCACGAAGTGTCAGGGTTCCTCTTTCTGCCCCTTTCAAAAGCTGTGGATGGAGAAAAAAACCATTCGTACCACTTTGAGACTGTGGTTGAAACCATGGTCTGGGTATGTACCAAAAGGAATCAGCATTCCGGGGTTTCTGAACGGTGCGAACGGATTGCGTCCACAGTATTGCACCCAAAGAAGGGTTGCTGAATCGATTCAATCGAGGCCCTTCCTGAAGGAGATCTGTGCTGCAAAACAATGGTTCAAGGGATAGTTGGGGGCTCCTAGGAGACATCCACAGGGTGGATCCTCCAAATCAGCTGGCAAAGGTGGTGTTTCACTGGATAGAAATGATCAGCTTCCCTCCAAGTGGGTGTGTCCCATTTACCCTCTGCAGGAACCAGGGGTTCAAACCTTCAAACCAGCAATCCAAAGCAACAACGTGAACCTCGGGAATCCTTCGTTCGAAATCGCCGCCCCGCCTGCACATCGAATGCGCGATTCCGCGTGCAGCAGCTTCCAGTTGGGGCCTCTCAGGCCAAATTGTTTTTCCGCGAGGCAAACTTACACCAAAATAGACCCCAGATCGCATGCTTCCCTTTCAAACCAGGGAGGGCTTCCTTTTTGGCTTCCTATTCAGACCAACCCTTAAAACGGAAGGTCCAAAAAAAAAGCCTTCAGACACCCCCCATGTCCAGCCTTCTTTCATGAAGTCCTTCAGATACATCTCGCTCCAGAGGTTCAGCTTGTAGACTCCTGATGAGCAAAACTGAAGCGTCTACAAGCTGCCAGCTCTGTCTGGGAGGGATGGCACGCTTTCCCTTGGCGTCTTTACTTTGAACAACCCCCTTTTGGAGGTTAAAGGCCAAGAGGAAGCCAACCATTCTTGGAGGGAGGGTACAGCAAACCAAAAATATGTCAGCAAACCGCAGCCGCACTTTGGGCAAAGCTGCTTTTGCATGCGCAGCTCTGAAGGAAAACATAAAGACAACCCTCAGGACACATAGCTGGAAACCAACGAGGCAACCGAACTCGCTTTGGGGACCCTTTCTTGGAACTTCGTCCGCACTTCCGAGTATTCATCTGCAACGATGTAAAAGGAAAGTGGGAAATCCCGGTAGCTTGGCTCTTCGAGAGGGCGTCTTCTTGGTTTCGAGGGCCGGGCGAAACGGCCAGACGCTGCCAGTTCCAGGTAAACTTGAGAGCACGCAATCAAACCTACTTCTGTAGATTTCAATTTTCGGATCCGCTGTGTAGCCGTCTCTTGGGAGCGTCCTCTTGGGCCATATCGCCCAATGTCCACTTCGTCAACCCCTGCCAGCTGAATGACTCGCGCTTGCCGCGGAGTCGGTCGGTGGCTCCTTCTTGGGACTTAGCCGATAAGAAGGTGCCATAAGCTGTGGTTCCAATCCTCAGGAGCAAGCTACCGTCGACAATGGCCAGCGGCAAGTCCCGTGCGGTTCCATGGCTACCCTTCCGGTGGGTTTGAAAGGAAACACTCAAGCCAACCAGTGTTCTAGGAGCATCTCATGAGCTGAGACATTGGGGGCATGTTCTCAAGATGCAGTTTACCCCAACACAAACAAGACAAAAAGGCCGGCCCTGTGCACTTCATAAAACCATCTCGTGTGTGAAAAAGGGCCTGGAGAAAGGGACGCTTGGAAGCAAAAAAAACAACGATTTTTTGTGTTGCGCGGGCATAGCAGCATCTGCCCATGATTGTTGGCTGACTATGCCTTCCGTGTCTGCGCTTGCTTGCGACCAAAACCTGAGCTGACAAACTTGTGTTTCTACCCAAGTTGGTTGTAAAATATTTTATAGACCTTACTTTTTATCCTCATTTAACCACACGGGTTTTGAGCGCTGCTCAGTTGGTTCAACATTCCAGTATTCCCAGCAAATATGGGTATATACCCTGAGTGTACTTCATCTGCTTTTGGAGCTCTCTTAGTCTTGTTTTTTTTGCAGGGGCAGGTGAACATGGGCTTTACATGACGCTTATTCAGGCCTTGCTGTAATCTCGTAATCTCAAGTAAACAAAATAGTAGAATGTCGGGGGGGGGGGGGGGGGTTTTTGGGCACTGTAGTAGTGCGTTTGGTTTTCGCTGAGCCAAGCGGCACATCACTTCCATCTTCGTTGGAATCCTCGCACCAGAGGCATGCGCGATCCTTCGGATGAAACTCGAAGAACTTGCAATTCTGCCAGAAGCAGTTGTCCGCACACTCCTGGCAGTTGCAACACACTGCTTCGCAGGCACATTGGCCACGGCAACAACGCAGACCGTGAAAGTCAAGCCGGCTGCGGTGGACTCACCACTTTGGAGGTGGCTGTCTATCAAGATTCTGGCCACATGGGGCACTATCTTCTGGTGGTGCTTTGGGGTTCAAACGTCCCATGTTATCCCCTCAGTACGGTGGATTGTGAATCTCGAGCGTTACTCACAACATGCTTGCATCCTAAGCCACGGTCGAAATATGTGTTTCCCAGAACCAGGCAGGGGACAAGAGTGAGTCCCCGCGGTTGTGGAAAAGTAAGTGAATCACCCAATTTCCCAAACCACAAGTTGACCAGGGCATGAATTTCAGTTGCGGACCCTTCGGTGGACATCATTTACATGGGGGAGGTCACCACCCACTCCGAAGCCATTGCCGCTCACCCGCCCCGCACCCTCAGACTGCTGGTGCTGCCAAGAGAGAAGCGCGAACCGGTGCAGCGCACATTCTCGGTATGAAGTTGCCTTGGTCAAAACTCGACGTGCCAAATCTGGGGCCGTGAATTTGCTGCTCTTTGGGTTTGCCTTGAAACCCAGGTGAAAAGAGTACCCTTAAAAACACACACACACACACACAGCCGAACTGGCTTACCCTCCACGCAAAGACACGAGGCTCGTACCGTGCTTGAGGTTAAAACTGCGAATGGTTGGGGTCCGATGTTTAGACACTCCCATGCGGAAGTTGTCTTCCGAAAGCGGCCTACTGAAACTTGCGTGTGCTTGGACATATGTCACCAGCGTGTGCAAATGATGTCCAAAGGATCTCCGATAGAAAAAGGTACCCAAAGCACCACCAGGGGATGGCTTCTGTGCACACCACCAGCAATGGCTGCGGCTTGGATCCACTGCTGCATACTGGAAGAGTTCACTAGCGTGAATGGACAAAAGCCCTTACCCAACGGTTGGTTGAATCCAGTATTTAGAGGGTTTCATTCATGTCAACTGGTGGTGTTGTCCATCCGCAGCACCAAAGTACTGAAAACAGTCTTGAAGGAGGAAGAACAGGCGGTTTCCAGAAACGCTCCGTGCTCCAATGGTCAATACCCGCCAGCGCTATCACCTGATGCCCAGGTCAGGGAACATGGCCCAAAACACATCCGCGATGAGTTACCCTACTCGCAAAGGCAAACGGGATACATACCACATATATTCTCGGGCTCCTTCCAATTCCATTCTTTCCAGGGATCCTTCTTTTCAGGTATCCATTGATCAAAACCCAGTGGAAAACCAGCGATCGGTTTTTGAAAAGAACGATGGTTGAAAAGAGTGGGGAATCAACCCACCGCCCATGACTTTGGGAGTTCCAAGAAAACAAACTCGCTTGGCACGTCCTCAAACTCGGTGGCTCGTTGATGAAAAGTCGAAGGGTATCCACTGAGTTCAGTGGAGGTCCAACTTCCAGAGCCATGGAGTCTCCAGCCAAGTCTCTCAGTATGGTCAAGGATGTTCCAGCCACGTTCGGGTTTGGACTGAGTGCCAGCCGCAAAATACCTGGCGAGAAGAGCGGCCCAAAAAATTGACAAAGCACCTGGAGCCCTCAAACATTTTCAAAACGCTCAAATTTTCCTTGTGATGTTGCAGACAATACCCATTGAAGCAATTTGAGGTCAACCCACAAAAAGCCAAGCGACCTTTTTCAAGGGTTACCCAGGTTGAATGCTTTGAGCGAAAGCCTTCCAAATGTCCCTCCACTTTCAGGTTCCATGTTTGTTTGTGGCAGGGCCCCTCCAGGTTTCACTACCCTGCCCCTCACAGGAATGCAACCAAATGCTCTCCAAGTTTCCCCCCGTTGGTTTCCATTGAAAAACAAGCAGAAAACTAGGTCCTCCAGTAGAGGGGTTAGAATAAGGGTACCCTTTTTCTGTAGTCTATTTTAGTAGGGGAACCCTCCCAACCAAGAAAGGGGTGAGAAAGGGCACTACTGGGGGACCTAGAAAAGCTCTGAAACTCGGTGGTCCTTTGGTTTTCCCTTGAGCACAGGCCCACGGGAGACCTTGACCGCCACGCATGGCTTCCACCCGGTTCCAAGGCACAAAAAGAAACACCAACCGCCAATCCAAATCCCAGCTTGTTCGCAGTCACCTGATGCTTGCAAAACAAAACCGGAAAAAAGGAAGAAAAAAAAAGAGAAAACAAATCAGAAGGTCCTGTAACCATGGGGGTTCGGGTTCGGGGGAAGAAGAAAAAAAACTCGGAGTTCCCCGGCCACAAAAGAAGGCTTCGGCCCGCTGCTCCCCGCTTGCCGGTCGCGCTCGTCGTATTTTTTTCCCGGGTCCCCCGGGTCCCCCGGCCCTGGCCCGGGGCCCATCTTGTAGGCCGCCTCCCATGCCTCGTGCGACGTCTTCCCTTTGGGATCCTTACAGACCCTCCCGACGAACATGGGTTTGTGCAGAGACCCCTCTAGAAAGAAGTAGACTTTCCTCTTGGACATGGGGTTTGTGCACAAACCCCAGGTTAGTTGGTGAGAGGGTATACACCTGAACACTCCGCCTTGTCAATGGTGAGAAACCCCTTTATTTTGGTACGGAAAAAGCCACTTGGCTTCCGCTTAAACCATGACAAAAGGGGCACCCTGAAATACGCCCTCGGGTTTTGAGGCTACTGTCCCCTCTTTCTCTGTTTTTCTTTTTCCCCAACAGCTGAAAGCTTTGGGGTCTCAGCCCAGATAGGCTCCGGGGTGGTCCGGGGCGGCCCTGAGGTAAGGTTCCCACGAGAGTTCCACCAGGGTTCCACCAGGGTTCTACCAGGGTTCCACCAGGTTTCAACGAGGTTCTCCGAGAACTGCGGTGCGAGCAGTAAAAAGAGCACCACATGCTGTTGGGGATATCACGTGAGCTTGTTATTTTTTGCTTTAGAGGGAAACCAAAAGGGAAGACCGAAAATCACATTTCGGCGAGCGTCTCTCCAACCGGTGCCCCCGTGTCCCTTGGTTTGAAGCATCATAAGGTTCTCAAAATGGATCCTCTTTGAGTTGATGACGGGGACGCGAAAAGGAAACCCTTGCCAGTTGAAGGAAATGATTCCTATGGTGAGAAACACCTATGAGTGTCCAGTTTCAGTTGATGGGCACCATGTAGGCGGGTTTTTTTGTCCTTCACTTTTGAGGATCCCTATTGAAACTGATGGCCACATGGGCGTGTCTTGTTTTGCGTGTGCCCCTTGTCTGTGGGTCTTAACGGGAAAACCACCGGAAAACCGAAACGAATCCATTTCGGGGGGTCCAACCGAGAAAAAAGGCACCGGCTGATTTCGCACACAAACACATCAACGGGAAGGTAGCAGCAAGACTGGTTCCTTTAAAAAGGGGACCTCCCCCCCTCTTCCTCCCCCGCGGCCCCCAAAAAAAAGGAAAGGAGATGTTTGGCTGGTCGTCTTTCACTCCACCATGGGCAACATTGCCGAGGTTTTGTGAAAAATTATCTTCTAGCAGCCTCCAAAAAGGGCCGCAAAACATGTGCGGATGTTCGGTTGGCTTCACGTGTTCTGTCACCCTCCATGTTTGGGGCTGCTCTTTGGGCCGATGCTCTGCTGGCTTCTCTCCAAAGGGAGTCCCAATTTCAGGAGAATGTCAACCCCGAACTAATAAACCCCCCAGCTATTAAAACGGGGGGTCCCCCCCACAAAAAAAGGGACCCCCCAGTTTAATAACTACTGGGAGGCCTTGGGGGGGAATTAATCAGGGGTCAAATTACCCCACTCCTCCAATTTGGCTGGAGCGACCCTTGGATGGTGTTTCCAAGCCAAAAAACAACAAGAAATACGCATCTTTGAGGCTTGTTTCCCAGAAAGCACCCAGGCGATTTGGGGCGTTGAACCGATCCCAAAAGCCAGGAAGCACCGGGTTCGGCATTGAACTCATGCTTGACGGCTCGTTTCTTGTGCTGAAGCGGCGCGATGCAACCCTGCGGGAAATCGGCCAACCAGCTATCTCACTTGCTCATCTGGCGGCCCCCTGGCAAGGACCTCCAGCGGCTTGAACATGGCACGTGTGTAATACCCCTCTCCCACCAAAAAGGGGAAGAAGCCCCCCCCCCCCTCCAAGAAAAAAAAGAGAGAACGCCTCTCCCACCCAAAAAAAAAAGGAAAGAAAACGAAAACGACCACGGGTCCACAAGCCGCGTCCGCTTCCAGCGGTGGCTTCGTCCTTTCCCGTCGTCCCCGTTCCCGTCCGAGGCGCCGCGGCCCAGCTCCCGGCGGCCAGCCGCTTCGGCCAGTTCTTGGGCCGCGCGCCTGTGGGCCCCGGAGTGCATCGCAGCACCTGGCGAAGGCGGCGGTGGGGCGGCGGAGGCGGCGGGGCGGGTTTGGGGGGTGGAAGTTGGAAAAATCCCGGGCGAGGCTCTAAATGCAAAAAAACGCGCTGAAGCTGGGCGGTTTGCCACTAAGAGCCTTTGTAACCAGTCCCCCTTTTATTGGGTGCCCTGAAAAAGGATGCCCACCCGAAGTCAGAACCCTGCAGATGTTCTTCTTGCTTTTGCTTCTGTGTTATCAAATCTTAGGATTGAAGTTGTATAATACTTTGCTTCCCCCTCTTGGTCTCTTGTATTACGTGTTGCTTTCCAGAGGAGTGGATGCACTGAAGCCGTATCCAAACCGTTTTCTAGATCCTGTGGAAGATACCAAGGGAACCAAAAGGTGAGGGGGGTCCCTCTCTTTCCTTCTTTTTTCCCCAACAGCTGAAAGCTTTGGGGTCTCAGCCCAGATAGGCTCCGGGGTGGTCTGGGGCGGCCCAAACCGGGTTCCACGAGGGTTCCACGACGTTCTGCGAGGGTGCGAGCATTAAAACGAGCACCGCCATGCTGTTGGGGATATCGCCTGAGCCTACTTGTTCTTTTGTTTTGGAGGGGGGGGCCTGGGATCTTTCAACACAAGCAGCTACCCATCCACATGGAACTTCAGAGGGCGTCCGGGAAGACCTCCTTCCGTCAAAAGGGATGCCCTGGTCAGTTCCGTGTTCGTGGACCAGGGAGAACTACCATAGAAGGCACAAAAAACACAAAAACAAAACAAGTTGGATGGTAGTCCACCCGCCCAACACGCAGGGAAGCTTGGGTTGTGTCCGGGGTCCCAAGAAACCCTTACTACCTCACAATGTTCCAACAGATTGAGCACGCAAATCCTTTTTGAGGGAAGGGCAAGGTCCAACTCAATGTCCAGTCTGGACACAAAGTGTCCAGGAGGGTCTTGTGCATGTCCGACCTTTCAAAGAGGGACACCCAAGAGCCAAACCCACCAGTTACTTGAGCTCAACCTTTGAGAAATCCAGTCGCGGTGATTGGGTCTTTTTGGGCAAATTTGAAGGGGACGACCCATCCATTTTGGTCCCCCCCCTTTGCGGGGGGGACTACCAAACTGGGCTTTGAAGCCAAAAGAGAGGCTCTAAGTAAAAAGAGACAGGCCTTGCTTGTTGACATAAACAACATCGTAAACCACCAGGTACAATGGGTGTGATTCTTAATTGGAGACCCTTGGTGGATATCATTTAGGCGGGACTTCCTGTCCACCAACCGCTTTAGAGGTGGTGCCCTACAGAAATCCCTGCTTTGGAGTTGGAAAAACCACACATCATGTGTCGCTAAAGAACCCAAATGTGCAAGGCCCATTTCAAGAAGACCCCGTGCAGCTTCTTGCAACGTGTTGGGCACAACAAAAGATGGAGCGTCAGCTATGCCAGGTCAACATGACTTCTTTCTGCCAGAGGACATTGGAATTTACTGACTCCCCTGGCTGTGGGATATTGAGAGCTCTTTCCAGAACGGCCCCTCCCAAACGGACCATAGACTACCAGGATTGTTCACGGAACCCTTCCACAAAAGCTCATCCAAAATGGGAAACCTCAAGAAACTGACAAATTGTTCACCGAGCCTCTTGTACAAAAGCACATCCAGAATATACTGCTTACCATAATATTTCACTGAATCTAAAAACAATAACAATGATAATAATAATTGAAACGCCACAAGAGTGAAAAATTGACTGAACTCCGTCGAAGCACTTGGGTGTTGCCCAGGTTCTCAATGTCCTGGCGTCACGCAATGCGCGGTGTTTTCCTTTGACCCGGGGACAAATGGGTTCCTTTGTCACATTCCATTTGCGTTTTCGCCCCCTGGAAAAAAGAATATCCAGTAGTGAAATCGATCAGCAAGGGAAAATAAAAAAATTTCTTAAGCAAATGATGTCGCCCGTAGCACAATCCAAAAAAAGTAGATTCCCCTGAGTGCCATTGAAAAGCACAATGCCCAAAAGAATGGGCTCCTTCGCTAGTGTCCTTGAAGCACCAGGAGTGTCCGATCAATTTTGGCTGATACCTCGCTTGGAGCCTAGGCAGCGGCATAAAGCCAATTCTACCCCCTCCCAAAAAAACATCACTTGACCGCAAACAGAAATGATCTTTGACGCGAGCAAAAACATAGTCGTACAACCCCAAGGACATGGGGGCGGCTGTTGAAGGAAAGCAAACTCGCCATGGCTCCAACTCATGTGACACTCCGTGTCTCGCATCCTTGGCATACCAAATCCCGCACAGCCTGAATGGGGTTCCCACTATTGGCCGCCGATTGATCCCAACCCCTCCTCCACGAGGCAATCCACGCCATCAAGGAGGACCTGGCACAGGAAGGCCGGCGGTTCGGTTCCGCTGTGTGACACTTTCAGGGTGTCCTCCCACCCATAGGTGGCCTTTTGAAAAAATAGATGGCCCTGGTAAATGGGGGGAAAAAACACCTATACCAGAGAAACCCATCTATTTTTAGACAAACTCACTTAAAAAGGACACCTATCCTGCCACCGATTCTACATGGCGCTGAATGTTAATGGGAAACCCCCTGAAAAGTGGTTGGACATAAATCCTCACCTAAATGATGTCCACCAAAGGGCCCTAATTAAAAATCATGCCCACATGGAACCCTCACAGGTTGGCCGAAGGTCAGGTTCCATGTGATTCAGCTTGGGTTTCTCACCTTTTCAGGAGACCTCAACTTCACGGGTTAGGGACCCGGACCCTTTAAAAGAACAAGGGTCCAAACCAGGACCCCCCCCTTTTACTTCGAACAGTTCCAGGTCAATTGGTGGGAGGGGACCTGATTCACCTTGGTTTCTCACATTGGTTTTAAGGAGAACACACCCACTTTGGTCAACTCCCTGAAGGACCTCGAAACCCAGGACCTGGCTCGAAGCAGCGTTTGGGGGTAACTCGGATCCAACGAGCGGCCACATGCTTTGGCCCCCAAATTTGCGGGTCTTCCTTTGGTTCCCCTTCAAAAAACCAAACAAAAGACAAACAAAAGACAACCACCGACCAGCCCAAAAAAAGAAAAAAACGCGGCCAATTCGTCCACAACCCCAGGGCCAAAGCTTCGGGCCTTATGGCGCCCGGCGAAGTCGCCCTTGCCCGGGAAGACGCCATCCGCCTCGAGGTACACGGGGGCGCCTCCAAGGCGACCCACCTGGCGGCATCCGCCGGTCGCTCCGAAGGTTTGGCGGGATCCAAATTGCTTGGAATGAGGTTGAGGAGGTTGATGCCAGCTCACCCTTTGTGGCCTGTTGCGAAATGGACACCTATGGCAAGGAGGAGTAAACCCAAATCCGGGGATGACCTTCACCTGTACTTGTCTTCCGGCACAAGCGACCCCTCACACACGACATGCTGACCACATGCGACAACCAGCCTGCTTCGTCCTCAAAGAGTGAACGGTAGGATAGACCTGCAGAGGCGACTTCGGCGTTTGGTCGATCTGGGAAGCAGCCAAAGGCACAGGAAAAGTTCTCAGAACCTTCCGGGGGAGAAGTATGGGGCCCCATAGGCCTCTAAGCGGAGCTTCCTCTTCTCTTCCATCTTGCATGGAACTTCTGCGTGCATTTTCCGGCTCGACGACTTCAAGCATCTTATCCAACCTCTGCTGGGTTGGAAACGGGGTCCCTACACCTCCCCTTTCAACACACAAAAGTAACGCCCATTAAAAAAAAAAAAAAAACACTCACTTAAATTTCACCCAAGAGGTTTAACAACCACAAACCAAAGGGGACAGCAGGGAACCCTGGCTTTTCCCCTGGCAGGAGGCTTTGGATGCACGCTTGATAAGCTCCTTCTCCGATGAATTCAATTCCGAGCGCATTCGATTCGGCCGTGTTGAACGGCCCATGCAACATGCAAAGCCAAGTACATGTTACAGGCCCTCTGGCAAGCCCACAGCCCTTGTGCCAGGGCTCTTAAATCAAAGGCTCCCAACCAAAAACACCACGACTTCCTGAAAGACTTGTCTCAACAAGAACAGCTCTCGTTTCGCCCAGGACGATGTGCTTGTTTTCCTCTTCGGACATGGTCTTTCGCCCCGAGGCTCTGAAACCCCTTGCCGCGGTTTTGGGAATTCGGCTACTCCTCCAGCGCGTTGGGCATATGCGTCCGGTGGGGCGGACGCAGCAGCCGGTTCTCGGGGTGGTCCGCGGCCTTCACCGCCGCGGGGACATCGCTCTTCAAGGAGTCGAAGCCTGGCGGGCGGGGACTCGCGAGGTAGCGCGACCTCGCTGATTTGCTGACTCTGCTTGGTCGACGTTGGAAGGGGAGCATCTTTTTTATGGCAGTTCAGTGGTTGGAGTTCCACCACTCAACCACGAGAAGCAAACATGTAGAATGCTTCCCAACAACAACCATGTCTGGGTGGAGGAAATCCAGCACCGCACCACGAAAGGAAACCAGAGGAGGGCCATGACGTGTGTTGGTATTGAAAGGGGAATCAAATCATTCCAGGGCTTCTGAACGGTGGTGCGAAATGGAGTGCGTCCATCCACAGTATGAATCCACCCCAGTAGGATAAAAAAGTGCTAAGACTATACTAAAAAGAGTAGACGGGGAAGCACAGGTGAAATCCACCGATAGCACATCCAAACCGTTTTCTGGAGACTCGAGGTTTGTACCCTGAATCATATGACCATCAAAACCAATCGGTACTAAACTTGCTGGTGCGACATGAGAAATGGAATGAACCCAGGCTTTGGTCCCCTTAAGGAAACAACCAGTTGGATGGCTTATAGGGTCATTCCCTCATTCCCTGCTGAGCACCTGCAAGTAAACTGGCCTACCCAGAACCATGCTTCAAGAATTAAGAAGGCGGCGAAGGGTTGGGAGTGTCCCTTACCGTCCAATTACCCGGTTTGATTGTGGCTCATGTCCCATTCAGCTTTGTTCAGTCTGTGGGTTATATGGGCGTCTCTCTCTCTCTCTCTCTCTCTTATTTTAGGCGGCGCGCTGATAAACGACCGCTGTGTTTCGAGCACTTTCGCTGTTTTCGCTTAGGTTTCGTGACACGTGAGGCCGTTTTCCAGGTTGCCGGTGGACCTTTTACTTGTGGCGTTGGGGGTGGGGTGGGGGGTGGGGGGGGTGAGCAGGCGCTCGTTAGTTTTGGTCCAGCATGGAGGAGTTTCGGGAGCACCTGGCCTTAGTGTTGCTCCTTCGGGTGGCGCATGTGCGTTTTTTCCGCCTCTCTTGCGTGACTGGGCGTCCTATGATCCTGTGCAGCTAGATGAAATTCAGTGTTTCGGCAGACCGGCATTTGCTTTCTTCTGTTTCCGAACATTTGGTTTTGGCTGTCTTTTGGCTTGTTGAAACATGCACAGCTTGTCGTCTCGCCAGCTAGGTGGCCTGTGGTCTTCGTGCCGACGCAGCTGTGAACATTTACGGCGTCGTGCCCCGGGGCTCCGGATTTCGCATGGGACGCTCTGCGGCATTCCTGGCGCCAGACATGGTCTACGCTACAGGAATCGATGCCTGCTCCATTGCCGGCCGCAGCAACTTTGTCCTGGCCCAGCGACCTCTGGCCACACAAGTTGTAGCCAGTGACTGGGACTAGAAAGCATGGATGCTATGCTAGAAGCTTGCCAAGCTGAGGTGCGCCAAGGAGGTGCGCCAAGAGGAGCGATTCAAGCTCCGGAAGAACGCCGGCAAACCCAGGCACACATGCGCATTGTCGCAGGGAAGATGCGGCAAAGCAAGCCAGGTCTTCGAGGAGGTCGAGTCGCCATCCAATGGCTGCCGTGGAAGTTGGTGCCACCACAGGCTTCTCCGCCTGTGGAATCTCAGAAAGCGCCGGGTCCATCCATGAGTTTCCCTTCTTTGTGTTAAGCCCGCCTCTTTCTAACTCTGATTCCTGTTTTGTGTTGCTGGCAAGTGCGCCTAGCGGGCTCAGGAAATTCGCAGCGTGAAGATTATGCGACATGTGAGACGGTCTGGGCGGGACAAGGCAGTGCTCTTTTCAGATGGGGCGCTGGCCTGCCCGGCAGAATGCAAAGTTTTGAAGCTTAAGAACATTTTTCTGTTTGCCATGGGCGCCAACAATTCGCCGGCAGAGTTCGAAAGCAGAGGGCAGGAGGCGTCACGACTGCCGGGACACAGGTGCTGGACAGGTGGTGGCAGGGGCTGGATGGGTGTGTGCCCTCGCAGCTGCACAATAAACATGACCATGGGGAAAACCCCATGCTTCGCAGGTACGCCTATGCTTTACCTGTGGAGGTATCATATCCCAAATGGGACCAATTTGCTAGATGCCTTTGGGGGAATCTTGTGACAAAGCCATGTCGAACTTGCAGTACGTGACAAAACACACAGCACGAACCCTATACACAGCATGACCCTAGCATGGACACCTGTTCTTTACCAAACGTTGAAGTGCACGTAAGACATGGCGAGGGGAAACAAGAACGAAGCCGCATGGATGAGAGACACAAAGAGCGCTTCGAACGGCAGGTGCGAGGCAGGCGGGCGTGGGCACGGGGCTAAGGCGGCATGCATGATTTCATGGAATAGACCACGGTCAAATATCAACATGGCGGTTAAACCGCCATGTTCGGGGGGTTCGCCTATGAGACAAAGCAACAGAAAACCAACTTGACAGGATCCGGCACGGCGGGCACGGGATTCCAAGATCAAGCTTTGCGGTTTTTGACTGGCGCCAAAACCAAGAACGAAAAACACGGCGCGGCCAAAAAAAAACACGATAAAACCTGGAGAAGTCGAAAGCACGGCAAAAATGCATAGAAACAGGAGCAGTCTTGAAAGAAAAACAAAACAAAAACATACTAGTAGTACTAATAATAATAATAATAACAATAATAATAACAATAATAATAATAAATAGAAAGAGAAAGAAGAAAAAACACATTGCATATTTTTCTCACACTCTCACACACCCTGCCTGCCAAGGGCAGCGGCTCGCCTTTCAGCTTGTCCTTTCCAGTCTTCGAGCCCACCTTGGAGCCTCGGGCTGAGGCGAAAGGAACATCACTTGGTCCTTTTGGTAATGAACGAACGCTTTTTGCGGGGTTGGTTCAAAACGAGACAACGTGAACCTGCCTGGAGGCTCCATGACCCCTAAAAATCAAAAATGGGGTCATGACCCGATTTCTTTTGTTGGTCATGTCCCCCATGTCTTAAGGGTCGTGGAGACTCCAGGAAGGAATGTTTAAGGAAACAACCCACAGTTTCCTCATCCCGGCTGTCGCCGATAAGTCTCCCCACGTCTTCCCCAAAAGCTCTATTGCTCTGATGTGTTTGGCCGTCCCTGCTTCTCTATTGCATAACTGCTTCAGTCCGGGCAAGGCCACAGCGTGAAAACCGTCGTTGAATCACAAAGGCTCCAGATCCCACGCATGTGGTCTCCGGACAAAACTTGCACCCCCGAAAGGACCCGCCAAGCACCACCCAGCCAAAAGCAAACTCGATTTTTCAATTCACCCAAAGGCGAAACTCCGGACACGTGGACTGTACGTTGCATCGAACCTTTAAAGATCCGATGCCCTAAAAGAAGGTGGTTGCAGAAAATAACCATCGTACTAACCTCCCACGTGATTTTGTCAGCTGGGCTTCTGTTGTTGCTACCCTTGTCGAAGCAGGTCGAAACGGGACACCAAAAGGAAAGCTCGCAAAAGGGTGTGAGTTTGCCTTCCTTTGGGGGAACCGAATCCATTTTGGCTGTCTTCCAGGGGGGGAGAAAAAAAAAAAAAAAACATTTTGTCGCCCTATTTTGTAAGAACTGAATCCATGGCTGGGGAGCCCGTTTTGGAGCCCATCTTAGGCTCGGCGGGCTCATCGCCTTTCAAGAGCTCGGTGGTGGTCTCCATGATTTTGGTCACGTCCTCCCGTCCGGTGTTTGTCTTTTACGACTCTCCGGGCGTCGCAAAATGCTCGGCAGCTGAAAGCCCCCCTTCGGTCTCACCAACTGTTGGTTGAATGCGCAGATATAATAATTAAAAAAAGGGGGAGAAAAAAAGAAGTAGCAACCTCACTGTGAGAAAATTCACCCTGCCTGACTCGCAAAGAAAACCGGGAGGGTTCCGAGACACGACCATGCCGCAATGGGCCATTTAGCTCCAAACTCGGAAAAGCAGGGGTCGACCCAAAACCACGCAAAGAATCAAAAAGCTGTCCTCTAACCTTCTCTTACCCTGACGTTTGTCTCCCACTTCCAAGAAAGAATACAATGGCACACCATCCTACAAATATCGCGTCCATTCTGCGGGTGCCCTTTTTGGAGTTGCTTTTGAAAGGGCCACCAAAACAAACCCCCGCCATTTTCCGTTGGACCCCTACTTGATCCCGGGATCCCCCCCCGCCGTCCCCCGCCTGCGCCGTGGGGGCCGTGGCTTCGGCCCCCAGGTCGTCCGTATTGGGCACCCGGCGCGGGCTCTGGCGCATCCGCTCCCCGGTGGCGAAGTTGTGGTAGTACTTCACCCCCCGCGCCTCGGAAGGGCCAAGGGCCGCAGAGGTGGTCGGAGGTGATCGGAGGTGGTCGGAGGTTCTCGGAGGTTCTCGGAGGTTTTCGGAGGTGGTCGGAGGGCCGTTCGGCGCGGAAAACGGAAGGGAAGCTGCCACGTGTTTGTTTCACCCAAATATTTTGCCCCTGGTGCTGATTTTAAACGTAGGGAAGGGGGGTTAATCTGAAAGGAGCTTCCTCTGAATCGGGTGATCTTGAGGGGAACCAGGAAGGAAGGTCTTGACAAATGCCAAAAGGCGTGCTCCCTGTTTGGGGAGAGGAAGGCTTGACCTGCCTGCGTGTGCGTGCTTGCGTTTCTGAGCGGGTGAGGCCCTTTCCCAACACACTGCAAAAAGGCACCGGAAAGCCCTGCTTTCCCGGCGTCTTCA
This sequence comes from Effrenium voratum, assembly GCA_963377175.1. Classification (NCBI taxonomy): domain Eukaryota; class Dinophyceae; order Suessiales; family Symbiodiniaceae; genus Effrenium; species Effrenium voratum. The sequence goes on along the minus strand of CAUJNA010000313.1, from coordinate 80,829 downwards.
CCCACGTTGCCGGGTTGTTTGTGCCTGAGACTGTTTACCCAAGCCCGTTCAGCGTGCAAAACGCCCTCCATTTCCGTCCTCCTGCCCAACCTTGCGAGGTTCTCAAGTGCCATATGCCAAAGATGCCTAAACACCGTCCATCCGGCGCCTCAGGGCTTCTAAAACCCCCCAAAAGTGGCAGGTTGAAGGGGGAAGCGACCAGCCCGTTGACTCTGATAACCCCGAGAACCGGCGGAATTGCGAGCCATCGCCGGGTGGCATCATAGAAGGGATGCCAGTCTGTGCTCAACACAGACTCGTAGGCAGAGTCATCCAGCGTGGGGATGTCATCAGGCTGGATGGCCATTTTCTTGACTCGCTCCTTGCCGAAACAAACCAACAACGCCGCGCTTTTCTGTCCACTCGGTCTACCCAAGCACTTCATGTGGGAAGTGACTCAAGTGGATTGCTGGGTCTCCCCCCTCGTGAAGGCAGTTCTTGGGTTCTGTCCAATGGAAACGTCCACAGGACAAATCAACTGGCCCAAAGGGCAGATCCCCCAGCCCCTTTCTTTGCGGGCGTGAAGGGAAAACATCCAAAACCTATCTGCTGCCTGAGGTTTTACCTGTTCAAGCCAAGCACACCAATGGCTGAATCTCCGACGCTCCGACGCAGAAAGATCCCGCACATGCCATGCTCCTTCGCAAACTCGGCATAGCGGTTGTACTGCTCCACGTAGTTGATGCGTCGCGGCTGGTTCTCTTTGCCATCCAAAGGCAGCATCTTGATGTGGTTCATGGCGTAGCACTTGTGGCACCTGCATGCCCAAGAATTGGGTCACAACAATGGGGATTCAAGTGAACCAACCACTTTTGAGATGCTTCCCACTCCGAAAACTCATCGCAATTTTGAAACATGAAGCCGTTGATTTCAGCGGATTCGCCAAAAAGGGAGCCCTAATGTTGACAACCCCCACAAAAACATCGGCGTGTCCTTTTTGAGGGTACTCTGATTTTCTGGTTTTAAAGGGGAAAAGGACACCGAAGCCCAAAAACAGGGTCCGCTAAACAGCCCCATACTCCAAGGCGCGGCTGTGGCTCAAACAGGAACTTGGAGAAATGGACAGACTTGTCACCGGCGATTTGCCCCAGATCCTTCATTTTGAGCCACAAATACCAGGAAAAAAGCCAAAGCCGCCAGGAAAACGGGTTTGGTTGAAACTCCCCTAAACCGAGAAGGGACCCGACCCCAGAAATGGCTGTGAGTCAAAACCCTGTACCCCCATAGTGAACATCAAAATAGGTGGTACATGGGTTCCGCCCCAAAATGAAGGCATAGATTATGACGCATGGCCAAATAACTCCGGGGCAACATCCCAATCCCCACTAAAATAGACTAAAATGGGTGGTGCACCTACCCCAAAATTGGATCCCAAAACTGTTTTGACAACAGCCAAATGACTAGGGCCTTTTGAGCCACAAAATGAAAACCAACGCCCCCATGAAAATTTATGTTTGGTTGAAGCCCCCTAAACCGAGAAGGGGCCTGACCCCAGAAATGGCTGTGAGTCAAAACCCTGTACCCCTTTGGTGAACATCAAAATAGGTGGTACATGGGTCTTCATCCGCCCCAAAACAGGGCAAAGGACGACTTTAGAAATCGACTCCGCGGCCGGGGGCGCAGGGACTTGTCGGTGAAGGTGCAGTGGATCTTCGCTGGCAGCACCACGCAGAGCGCGCAGGGCACCAGACAGAAGGGCGCGTGGTCCTTGCGGGAGCCCTTGCTGTGCAGCTCCCCGTAGCACTTGAGGCACAGGTAGTCCTGAAGGAGGGGGAAGGGCGGTTTTTTGGAGCTGACTTGTTGGATGTAGCACTTGAGGCACAGGTAGTCCCGAAGGAAGGATGGGCTGGGAAGGGAAGGGAGTGGATTTTTGGAGCTGACTTGTTAGATGTAGCACTTGAGGCACAGGTAGTCCTGAAGGAAGGAGGGGCTGGGAAGGGAAGGGAGCTTGTTGGAAGGAGCCGTTTTTATGAAGGCGTTGGAAGGAGGGATGGGGAGGGGAGTGGGGGGGGGGGAGGGAGATACCCTTGACGTCTCCAACCCCTCCTGCTTCCAAAAAACCGACCCTGATTGGGTCAGGGGATGATGCGGGCCCCAAAAATTTGATCAACCTCACTAAGATCTCTAGTGCGCCAAGAAAAAAAAAGCTTCTACAAAACAAAACAAAAACTTCAGGCAAGAAAAAAAAAACTTCTCCCCAACTTCCGGCGCTTTTGTTGGGGGGCTCTCGAAACGCTGCTGCGCTTACAGGCGGCCAGAAATGCGCTGGTCCTTGCACTCCAGGCAGAAGCTCAGCGCGGTGGTCTTGCAGTTCACGCAGTGCATCTCCCCGGCCGCCAGCTTGTTGAGGTCGAACCTCACCTCCTCCTTCACCTCTCCGGATCTCCACCGGAAAAAAAAAAGTCCAGAGTGGGACCTCCTGTCCCAAAAAAAGACAGCTCTCCACTGGACCAAGTTGGACAGGAGGGATCGGACGCATGGAATGCGGCGGCTTTTTTCAGGCAGCGCGGGATTTTGGAAAGGAGGGACGGAGGGACGGAATGAAACTTCACAAAAGTTGCTGCTTTTTGCAGTCACCTCTCCGGATCTCCGGGAAAAAGCCGGGCTGGACGGATGGAAAGTTCAGCCACTGCTGGTTTTTGGATGGTGAAGTGGATGGAACAAGCAGCAACTGGCGATCCAGATTTGCTTCAGAGCAGAAACGAAGTACGATATAAAAGTGGGTGGATTTGTCACGATGTGAAGGCCAACTCCGGCAGAGGGCAAACGGCGAAAATGCAAACGACCACAAAGCCAAGAAGCCGCCAAATGTAGAAAGGGCAGGAAGCAAAGAAAGGAATGAAACAATTTCTGCACAATAATCGTTCAGAATCAAACATGTTACTTCCCAAAAAGATGAATTAAGGTCCAAAGAACTGATGAAACGAACACGCCGAGGCTGCAACCACTTCCCTTCGCACAAGTAGAAAATGCCACCCGCTTTCTTGAAAAGCGACTCAAGCAAACATCAAAGCTCCATTTCTTGGACTCCCCAAAAGCTTGTTGTTTGAACCGGGAAAACGAGCGGGACACCCACCCATTCTTGGGCTTGCATCCAGATCCGCGTGTTCTTTTTGGGGGGGTGGCGCCAGCCGCCCTCGCCTCCCCAGACCAGTGCGCCACCATCTCGCTGTACTTGGCCACGTCGCGCTGCAACATCTCGTCGCACTCGTAGATGAGCCCCACATCCTGAGATAAAATCTGCGGCCAGAAGTGAAGCCCAGAACCAGGCAAAAGGTCGAGAAGGGCGGAGATCCGCGCCCACTTCGGGTTGGGATGCTCCCTGAACCCTCATCTGCCGGGATTTTATTGTGGCTCAAATGCCCCCCCACAGCAAAGACCTGGAGGTTTCAGTGGCCCTGAGGCGTTCCTCAACTCCAATTCGTCTTGACCGACACCTGGCAATAGCCGCAAAAAGAGTGTGCTCCACCAGCAAATCAAATTGTGGCATCCACCCTTACAGGACATCACAGCGTATAGCACTGGGCACCCCAGAGATTCACCCGATGTGAGGCAAAGAGGAAGCTGAGACGCCGGGTGCGTTCCGGCGAGTCCGGATTTTTACATCCCGTGCCTCAAAGGATTCTGACAAACCACGACCAAGACAAGTCAATGGGTTACTTTTCAGAAGAGGCGCCCCTGGCGACGTGATTTCCTTATCTTTCCCAGTGCACCATGATACACTCCCTCGGACTAACATGGAATCTCCCAGAAGGCCTCTGTAAATGGAACTAAGTTTTGCATTTCGGGGTCCGTTCGGGAGCTTCCATGTTAGTCTGGGGGAGGGTACCAAAGTCGGAAACACGACCCACCCTTTCCGGGGCGGATTTTCTGTTTTTTGCGTCAAGCAATGTGATTTCCTTATTTCTTCCCAGTGCACCATGATGCAAAAGTCGGAAATCCCACCCTTTCCGGGGTGGAGTTTTCTCTTTTTGGGTTGGCATCCCATAAACTGTCCATCCGCGTGGCAATGTCCTGCTTGCTGCGGTAGGCCTTGGCGAAGACCTTGAGCTGAGCCTGCCACCCGTTCCGGTGCAACCACGGTTGGAAGGAGGACCCCGGCAAAAAACAATATATTATTTGCCTGGTTAGTGGAAAACAAAGGGCACCCAAAAAAACAGGAACTAATTCTGGGGAAGTTTGATGGGTGTGTGTTGTTTTGAGTCGGTACCACGCTTTTTTAGTGGTGTTGCAGGAAACTCCAAAGGAAAACCCAGCAAGGGACACACCCAAATAGAATGCTCCTTTGGGGGCCGTGAACTAAAGGCTAAACGGACACCCAGCCGCGGTTTTGCGACTGGCCTCTCCAGGAACCTGCCCATACCCAAAGAAAAAGTAATGCGGAAAGTGAAAGAAGACTGCTGGTGCGCAGGGCCTTGCAGTTCCGCACCACACAGCCCTGGCTCTTCACGTCGAAGCCGAAGATGTCCGCCATGCGCGCCACGTAGCTGGGGGAGATCAGCGGCTCCTCGAGCCGCAGAAAGGGATGAGGTTGACCCCATATGAATCAAACATCCCACAATGTTGACCCCATATTAATAAACCCCTGTGTATTCATGTGGGGGGCGTTCCCCTCCAAAAGTGATGATTCCCCCCACTGAAACCAGGACGACCTCCCCAGGTCGTCTCGCACAGCCATCGCTCACAGCCGCAACAAGCCAGGCCACGTGGTCGTGCTCAGCCTCCACCCGCGTTGCCTCATAGCTCCACAGCAGCCGGTTGCAGCGAACCTCCGGCGCAAGGACTGTCACTCGCGGACCTTCTCGTTGCTTCAACCAGAAAGTAGAAAAGGGGGTGAAACGTCAAGACACGGGGTGCCACTTGGTTTTGACCATCTATTGAAATGGAACACAGATCTCGATTTGGCTGGCTCGTTTGTTCACAGTCCACAAGAAAGAGGGCTGAGGACCATGGCACTTGCAAGGAGCCCCATTAGCTTCAAACTGTCCCCATCGGATGGCCAAAAAGCTTCAATGGTTTCCCGACAACCGGGGTGCGTCAAGAGCACGCTACTTGACACTCAACCTGAGGAAACGCAATTGCCTCCTCTTGGACCTTCGCTTCATGTTGGTCGATCTATTCGTCCGGCTTCCGGCGCCTTCTTGTTGGATCCTGCGTCCAAAACCAGAAACCCCCCAGCGCCTCACACGGGACCAACCCGCTTCGGATCCCCGAGCCGAGCGATCCATCTTCTGCGCCTGCATGACCTCCTCCTGCGAGGCTTGGCGACAGAAGTCCCGCAGCTGACGGAAGTAGTCGTAGAAGGGGTGCTTCCAGGTCACCTTCCGCGGCGCGCGCGCGGCTTGCCGACAGGAAGCCGTGGCAGGGCGCTTCTTGCCGAATCATAGGGGTGTCTTGTTTTTGGGGACCCACAATGGTGGTGCTCCCTTTGGTTTCCTGCAAAAAAGGAACGCTCATATATCAAGATTGAGAACAAGTTGACGGAACCGCCCAATCAGGTTCCACTCGGACTGCTCGAGCAAAGGATCGCGCCATGGTCAGAGAGCTTCCTTCATAGGAACCCGTGCAGAGTTTCAATCCCAAAGAAATTGATGACCAAACCAACCGAAAAGAAGAACTGGTCTTTAAAAAAAGGGTCTTAGGGCATGGAGCAGCGCCCATAAGGACCCCCACCTGGCTCTACCCCCCCCAAATGCCAGAGAGGAAGCGGATGAAATTGGCCATAGGAAATCCGGATGTCAAACCTTCTGCGCATGTCACCGCCTTCAGTCGCAGGTTTGACCATAGGCATGCCTCCAAATAGGGCACGCTTGTTAGGAGCACCCAACCAAAAAGAAGAAAAAAAAACGTCTCTCAAGGTTCACACCCCAACACAGACACCAAAAAAGCTGATGAACTTTCAACCCCACCTTTTGAGTGGGGAAAAACCTGGGAGCCTCGGTCCGCCCGCTGCGGTCGTCGGACTTGGTCCCGCTCCTGGCCCGTGTCGGAGCGCAGGTAGCACACGATGCTGCCGATCCCCTGGTGGCTACCAGGGGTGAGGCGCAAAGCTGCCAATGGCAAAGGCCCAATTGGCGTTGCCATCAGTCTGGTCTTTCAGAAAAACTGGGTCTGCTTGCTTCAGCTTCACTGGTACAGTCTGCTTCAGAAAAACTGGGTCTGCTTGCTTCAGCTTCACTGGTACAGTCTGCTTCAGAAAAACTGGGTCTGCTTGCTTCA
>CAUJNA010000313.1:62500-74471 GCA_963377175.1 Effrenium voratum | reverse complement strand
ATGCTTCAGCATCACTGGTACAGTCTGCTTGCTTCAGAAAAACTGGGTCTGCTTGCTTCAGCTTCACTGGTACAGTCTGCTTGCTTCAGAAAAACTGGGTCTACTTGCTTCAGCTTCACTGGTACAGTCTGCTTGCTTCAGAAAAACTGGGTCTGCTTGCTTCAGCTTCACTGGTACGGTCTGCTTGCTTCAGAAAACTGGGTCTGCTTGCTTCAGCTTCACTGGTACAGTCTGCTTGCTTCAGACAAACTGGGTCGTGGGTCTTGCTTCACCTAAGTCGCTGTGATTTGCCTGCCATTCAAGAAGTCAAGTGGGGACCAGTTTTTGGCTAGATATTTGCTATGCGTGATGCATGGTTGGGCGTACCAACTAAACTTCAATCACGTATGTTACTCAAGATAGGGCGACCCCCCAACCCTCAGGAGGCTAGCTCCAGGAGTTTGGTTTGGCTGGCTCCCCCATGGCTTTGGTTGCGGGCTGTTTTGGGGTTTTCGGGTTCCTCAACCGAGGTTTCGGGCGCCAGGCGCCTTGTAGCAAGTCCAGGGCTTCGGCAGCTCTGTCTCCATCATGGCCCGCACCAGCCACAGCATCCGCTCCTTCGCCTGGATCCGCAGGTAGTAGGACCACTCCTACGACACCGCCGACCGCGACCACGGGCGCCCAGGCGCCGCCCAGAAAAACGCGGGAAGAGAAACTGGGCGCAAGCCCCTGCCGACGAAAACCAGGCGGGGAAAGGCGAAACAAGGTGCAAGATAGAAAAAGTGCAAGATGAGATCACTTTCCTGAGTGTCTGGACGCGCACGCACACACGCACACGCACACGCGCGCGCGTGCGCACGCACAAGCAAACGCACACGCACGCGCACGCGCACGCGCACGCGCACGCGCACGCGCACGCGCACACGCACACGCACACGCACACCCACACCCACACCCACACCCGCGTGGTACGCTTTTGGTTTCCCCTAAAACCATCCGACAAGGGGCACCGATGCTGCTTGGGAAACACCCTGTGCCTCTCTCTTTCTCTCTCTCTCTCTCTCTCTTTCTCTCTCTCTCTCTCTCTCTCTCTCTCTCTCTTTCCCTCTCTGTCCTCGAGCGTCGGCACCGCCCCATCGCACATGAGCGCCGGGAACCGCTCGAGCTTCAGCAACGCCTTTCAAGGAAGTGGCCGGTGGTGCACCTACCCCAAAATGGTACCGTTGGTTTTGACCCACAGCCAAGTGGCGCCGCGCGGGTTAAAACGAAGTTGGGAGTCTTCCGTAAGGCTCCAGCCTCAAGCGCCATTGATGTGTTGGTGATGGGTTACCCCCTTTCCACCAACCACGGAAGTGGACAAAGATCGATCCCCAAAGAAAAGTCCTCTTCCAGTCCCTCCTGCAAGTGTCCATTCGAGATGCTGCCCTAGGATCCAACCGATTCCCATCCAAACAATGGCACGGGCCCTTTTTTTGATGACGAAACTCCCGAGAAACTCAAATGGCGATATCAACCCCAGTGTTCCAAAAGGTTGCCCTGGATGTTCGGTGCTTGCCCCCCCCCCGGTCGTTTTGGGTCGTCTTCCCCAGGGTTTTACTTGGGGGTGGTGTAGGCGTCCCCCTTTGGGCGGCCTGAAGGGTGGAAAGTGCTCCCTTTGGCTTCAAGAAGCAGGTGAACTCCCGAAACCAAGCATCCAAACCACCCAACTGCCCGAAACTTCCGGACAGAGACGCAGGACTGTGAGGTTTCCATATCTCAAAGAGAAGCGAACTCCAAGCATCTTACAAAGTAAGCCCAGGTCAGGCGCGAATCGTCAGCAGAGAGCTTATCTGGGCAAAACCCCCAAAGCTGTTGGGCGAATTCGCCCCGCACCTGCTGTGTCAAGGGGTCATCAATGCCAAAGAGGACAAAAGGGTCCGCATCCAAATACTCCAAGGTCTCCTGGCGACAGATGTAACATGAGCAGCTCGGAGCGATGATGGTTTCTGCCGAGACTTGGTCGGCGTTTTTTCCTGGACGCCCCCTTGGGCCGCTGCTCAAACCAATCTGGCGATTGCTCCGTGTCCTGCGGGTTGGGTTCGTGTGCCTAGTATCCTCCCGTTGATCGCCTTTTCCAAATAAAGCTCGGAACAGGCAAAAATGCGTTGTGTGTGTGTGTCTCCAAAAACAGCTAAGACAGAAACCCCAAACCCCCCCCCCCGAGAAAAAAGAAGAAGAAGAAGAAGAAGAAAGAAGAGAAAAAAAGAAGAAGAAAAAAGAAACGTTTGCAGCCAACACAGGCGGGGATGCGTTGATGCGTTCTTTCTCCTCGCTCAGAATGCCCCGCTTCTCGAAGTAGGACAAGACATTGGTCCAGAGGTCATCCAAGTCGTTGTACCAGCCATCGCTCAGGCTGTCCAAAGGCGGAATCACCTGCGGTGGCACTGGAAAGAGAAGGATCAAAGAGATTCCGCGTTTTGTTTCCCTCCAAAAAAAATTGGGGGGGTAGAAAAGGAGCCTTGATTTTTCCGGGGCGGCTTCCTTTGCGGAAAGCCTTCGAACTCATGTAAGTAACTCATGCAAGAAGACGTCCCCCACCCATTTGGCAAAGTGTCCCCATTGGCAAACACTCGATGCCTTTATAGCCGAAGCTCATCAGACATGGCTTAGCACCAGCCTCTATGAGGGTTGTTCAAAACAAAGCGCCACAAAATAAAGCCGTTGGAGGGGGCTGGAGGTTTCGCGCCAAGGCGACAAGAAGGGCGCCTCTTTCTCGGCTCGCCAGCTGATCTGGAACTGCGGGCCCGCGTTTTCGGTATTGCCGCCCCAGCGAGTTTCCAAGTACAGCGGCTGGCCCTCGTCCAAGGGCCTCGGAGCCATCACTTCGAGAAGACCTTCCCCTGTGGCTTCCTTGAGAGTTCCATTCCCAGCGTTCCGTTCCGAGCGCCAGCAAGATAACCTGTAACCTACTGGCAGGCAACCATGGTTACCAACACTTTACTCTCCGTGGGAACCGAGGAGACGCTCCGATATAACTCGCTGTGAATCATGCTCGATTGAGAGGACCCCCAACGACACCATCAAAAATCTGAAGGTTTCTGCAACCAACCATTTTGGAGGCTGCAAACAGTACCTGAAAAATGGGTGGCGTCCCTTTGCGTTCCCTTTGCTTTCCAACCCAAAAAAAACGGGGTCGAGAGAGAGAGTCAGGCACGACACATCTGCCAAAGGGCATCAGGGCAAAGAAACCCACGGGGATGCTTCCTCGAGACACTTTCAGGTCGGCGCGCTGGTGCAGGTAGGAATAGAGCTTTGCCTCCCGAGTTTCAAAGCCAAGATAAACTACATCAAGCTTCATGGATTCTATATCTTGGATCTGACATGCTAACACAGGTTTCAGTTGGTCTTCCTGGACCCCAACCAAAGGGCTTCAGGGAGCTGAATCGATTTGGTCAGCTCGCCCATGCACAGATTTTTCGGGCGGCGGCAGGTAAGTCAGCTGGTCTTCGCCGCGAAGCATCATACGATCATACGCCTGCGGCCTGATTTTCAACTGGCTACACCTTGGGTGTGGCTCAAAATTCAACGGGGGGGGGGGGAAACCGCAGGTTTTGGTTCCACCAGTTCCCCCCATTCTATTTTTGGGTACCAGGTTTTTGAGCCACAGCCATTTTCTCAAAAGGGGTGTGCCAAATGCCGGGCACAAAAAAAATGGGTGGTTTCCTTTTGCAGCTGCTGCTTCGCTAGAGTTGGGACTCCCGGGTCACGGACAAGAAAAGTGGATTCCTGTTAGCGTCCCTTTAAGCCAACCCCGATGCCCAAATTAGTACCCTCGAGCACACACACACACACACACACACACCCACACACACGAGGGAAGATAGCTGCGTCCCACTGGGTGAACCCCAAAACTAAATAAGATCCCGGAGAGGAAGTGCTGTTCGACTCGGTTACCCCACATGCAATTGACAAGTCCCAAAGCTGCCTCTTTCTCATCTGCCGGCTTGTAGGTCGAGCCGAACCGGATGACTCTGTGCCTTGGGGGGGTCTGACAAACCCACGCCAAGGTACAGGGTGCGCATGGCTTCCCCACATTTCCTGGAAAAAAAATTGCCCCGACACGCACCTTGAATGGGCCAAAAGCCGTGATGTTGAAAGCCACAACATGGAAACATAGCTCGGTTGCTTTCTGCTCCCCTGCTAAAAATTTAACTTTTTGTGGTTTTAATGGAAAGCCCATCAGTTCGCAAAGAGTTTAAAGTCTTAACATCCCTTGGCAACATGCACCAAACATGCCCCGGTCTCACCAAGTGGCTTGGTCAGGATTTCCGTCTTCGGAATGTGGGCATTGATCGTTGGCTTCGCAGCTGCCATGGCGCTGAGCTCTTCTCACGCCATCTCTCCTACCTACTGGCTGCAGCCTGTGGGCTGGATCGAATGCAAGGGTGCCAGTGTGCTAGGGGTAACTTCCACATTCTCAAAAAATAGAGGGCCCTGGTTTAGATGGGGTTTATTCCATTTACCAGGGCTATCTATTTTTCCAGTAGGGGTGCCAGTATGTTTCATCGCGGATTCAAGGCTTATTTGGGCTCCCTTCCCATGAGTTGAAGTTGGTTTTTCTAGGGGTAACTTCCATTTCCATTCTTTCCAGGGATCCGAATCTTTCTGAAAACCACCAAACATTGTGGGGAAATGGCTGGTTTTTGAAAAGAACGATGGCTGAAAAGAATGGTTGGAATCAACCCCTAGAAGTGGTTACCTTGCACCCACAGACACAAAAGCGCGCATTTTCCTGTTGCCAGCCGAATCTCCTCTTAGTGGGGCCTGTGCGCTTCTGGAGTTGGTGGCGAGGCCATGTCCCGTCGAGAAAAGCGAAGATCCAGCCCAACCATTGCCCAGGAGCCAGAACCCAAGTCAAAACTGACGCCGGAACCAAAGCCCAAAGAATGCCTCCCTTGGGTGTCCTTTTGGCTTCCCTTTCACCATCCGGACGCAACTGCACCTCGATGGCATACTCGCGACCCTCGAGGTTCACGTAGGGGAGACCGCCCACCTACAGGGATGGGTTCTCAAAATAGGATCCCCTGCAGATTGACATGGAAAAACCACTACAAAAAACTCATCCACTAGAGGAGTCTCCTATTTGCAACCGGTTTTTGGGTATGCGAAAAAATGGCCGCCAAGAAAGACCCCCATCCCCGACAAAAGTTAGCTGGGGCCACCCAAAAGGGACCGCCCGCGGCCCAGTCGCCCAACCAACTGCCCCCGCAAAAAGAAAAAGCCAGGAACTTGCGGCAAGGAAAGCATCTTCATTTGCCTGTGGCTCACAAAAATGGAATATATGGAGACAACGACTAAAACCTGTGTGCGTCCAGCTGTTTTATTTTGAGCCACGCCCATTGTCCAAAAAGCTCAAAGGTAGACCAAAGCCAAATGCCTCCCAAGCAGACTTGCCGTAGCCGTTGCCGCTAACACCATTCTCCAGCACATAGGTGAAGTTGTAGTAGCCTGGCCGCCAACTGTCCGAAATTAACCAAATCAAAGAAGAAAGTCAAAGTCGAAGCGGAAGACATCCACACTCTATTGTGGATGGGTCCACAAAATCCCAAAAATGTTTTGGTTTTTGGCTGGGACGAGTTTCCGCACGGCCGGCTTCTCACGCTGCTCGCCTGCAGGTGTTCCAGCCGAAACCTCGCAGACCTGCAGAAACCAAGTAGAAACTGCGCACTTCTTGTGAGTCCCTCCCCAATGACCCCAAATCAGGGTTGTGGGATCAAGGGGTTTATCCCCACTTCTGTGATACAAGGGAATCCCCTCTTTAAATGATCAAATTTTGTTCCTACCCCATTTGGCTGTGGGTCAAAACCCTGTACCCCTGGTGAACATCAAAATAGGTGGTACATGGGTGTTCATCCGCCCCAAAATGGGATCGCCATAGGTTATGACCCATGGGCCATTTCACAAAAGCCCGGCATTCTGACGTGGCCGAGTTTTTGCTGGGGCTCCCGGCACCCTCATACATGCTGGGCGTCTCCAGGATGTCGCAGCGGAATTCATCACGACCAGCTGGGCAAAAGGCTTCGTGAGTCCCAAGGTTCTTGGAGAAGCTGAGTGAGTCCCCCCATGTCCCTCCCAAAATGGACCATAGACTGCCGGAAATTTCGACCGAGCCTCATGTGCGGATGAAAAACAGTCCCAGCAGCTGAGGGCGGGTGGCTGGCTGGGCAAGTAGATGGGTGCGTGTGTAGGTGAGTAAGTGGGTGCATGCGTGGGTGAGCGGGCACCCTGGTGGACGTTGCATGGCTGGATAGGTGGATAGATGGGCTACCAGTTCACGGTGACGCAAAGTGTGCAAGGGTAAGGCAAACTCAAAATTCAGCGCAGGTGCGCAGACAACACTTCAAACGGTAATGCAGAGCGTCGTGCAAATGGTGCTGCACCCGGCGCACTCGGTTGGAGGGGTGATGAAAATGCCGATGAAGCTGCCCTAGTCTCAACATGCCAGCTGGTTATTCAGTTCATTCATGAATGCAATAGTTCGGCTCAAATCACATCTCACACCTCTCAGATTGTGAGATGGACTCAAAGTGGTCAGTCCCCTTCCTGCTCATCTTTCCAAACCAAAACATGAGGGACTCTCCGACAAATATGACCCACACTGAGTTGGTGTTCCTGGCTTACCTTTGAAACCAATTAAATTATTGGGTTCTCCAAAGAAAGCTGACCATGGATATTGGCGGAGCCAGGGAGTCTGGAAACCAGAAAAGACTTTTCCTACGTCCCCCAGGAGAAAAGACACGTCGGAAGGAAAGGAACCAAAGCCAAGGCCCACAGTCGGCCGCTTGGTTTACCTGTACCAATCAGAAGTTTAATCCAAAAATGGAACGACCGAAAGACCAGCCCCGCGCCTTTGTCTGAAAGTATCTCTATTCCGGTGCCCAGGTATGCATGCATGATCTCCGTGGCGTTCCTCTTCTCGCCTCAAAACAGAAGGCTTCTGCAAGGTGTATGTTTGGGTTTTTCTCAAAATGGGGGAAGGCACCGGTATTTGATTCTGCCTCCAAATAGGGGAAGGTATCCTTCTGGTTTCCCTTTGAAGCCCAAAACCTTGGGCTGACAACATAAACTTGGACGCAAGGCCTTGCTCCAATCAAACTGGAAACCGGGTAGCACCTACTCAACTGGACGTGGGTTCCTTTACGTTAAATGGGAGTCTGGAGTGCCGCCGCCAAGACCTAAGACCTGAGCAGAAATGCGGCGGGGGATCCATTTGGGGGTCCCAAATGTCGCAAGGACTCTCCACAATTTGGAGGGTGAAGAGCAAGGATTCTGCAATGGAGGGTGAAGCATCCAACACATCCGGCTTGATGTATCCCGGGTCAGAAAACCACCCCAGGTTGTGGTCTCAACCTCTCCAGAACCCACACGAACCGCCTTTGCAACTTTGAATCCGCAAAGGGGTTCTCCCGGCTTCAGGAGGTAGCCTTGTTGAGACCCAGTTTTTACCAGAGCACTCCCGGGCCGGGCAAAGAAAGCAGTTCCAGCCTCGAAACGTACCTTTCAACTGGCCAAACTTCAAACAGGTGACCTGCAAAACCAAGGGGAATTCCAGTTGCGGCGTTGCCTCCACTCCGCACAAGTCGGAAAGCGATTTGTGGGCGGTCTGGTGACTAGATTGGTGTACCGCGGCCGTTGGAATCCGCCTCTCGTCTCACCATCTGGCCGCTATTCAGTCGAACCCCTGCCATTCGCCCACCTGGCAAACAAAAACGAAACAGCCAAAACCTCCACCCCCCCCCACCCCAACCATACCCGCCCACCCCCCCAACCGAAACTACCCCCCCCCCACCCCCCCTTTTCCCCCAATCAACCAACTCCTGCCCACCCAAAACCCACCAAGTACCCCCCCCAATCGCTGAGTGACCTAAACCCGTTCGTTCTGGTGGCCAGTTCTACGAAGATTCTGCTGCATAGTCACAAGTCCCTGGACCTTCTCAGGTCGTCCCTGCCAAGCACCTGGACACCAACCAGAACCAACCCAACGTCCCAACCCCCCCCCGAACCGGCCTGAGGCACCCACCTGCCACTCTGAAAATCGAGTGGGGAGTTTGCAAAAAGAATCCCAGCCCAAAATCAGGCCCAAAGCCCTTTGCCACGGACCCTTTGCCCACGGAAAGCGGCGGTTTGGCCAAAGCCGAAATCCGCCGTCGCACTGAGCCCTGGGCGTTGTACAGGATGGCCGAAGCCTGGGAGATGTGCGACACCTTGGCGTGAAACCTCGCGCACACTGAAATCTGGCCAATCGATCCGATTGTGCATTCAGGGCAACCGGGGAACCACTCCCCGGTGACTTCATCTCGCGCGACCGCGCCTCTCTGTGTCTGTTATTGCTTTTTTTCTCATTTTTTGTTTTTCTCTCTCTCTCTCTTCTCGCTATCTTTTTCTTTTCTCTCAATTTCGAGGGTGTTTGCAGGGACCAACCCATGCTTCACTTACCTGGATGTTCTCCAAACCTTCGTTTACAAGCCAAGGCCACCCTCGCAGGGCCTGTCGAGGGTGCGGAAGGTGCCGGTGCGAAGTTGCGCCCTGTGGCCTGAAGATAGCACATGGGGCTTGTGGGTGGTCAAGGGAGGTTGGTGTCAATGGAAACCAAACCCAAAAGCAAACCTGGACACGAAAAAACCACGTTCTGCCCGAAATCTTGGGATTTGGCAAACCCGGAAATGGCGTCCTCTTGGCTTCCCTTCAAGTAAAAAAGAAATGCGAAAAGGTATTCCTCTTGGTTTTCACAGGCAACCTGAAAGAAGATCCGCAGAGAATTCCTGGCTATAACTATTAGGGATTTGGGTATCACTTGCAGCTGATTTCCAAACTTCGCAAAACTGGGCACACAAATTTAACCAGTGGGGTGGTGTGTTGGGAACCGTCATGAGTTCTAAATTGTGGAAAACCCTTGCCATTTGTAGGAGGTCCCTTTGAAAAAAACCCCCGCACATGAGTTCTGCCATGACACGCTGACACCCGGTCACTCAAAGGAGTCACCCAGAATCCATGCCCACATCAATTTTTGCGACTACCCAACCGACTTGTGTGGCCTCGGATGAAGCTGCGCAAGTCTTGGACTCCAGCCCGGAGAAGCTCGGGCTATGTCCCCTGTTATGAGTGACCCAAACATACTGTGGAGAAATCATGCACACCTCAGAAACCCTTAATGATTCGATTCCCCTTGCAAATACCACCAAACACTGGTATTTTTCCATGGTTTCACTATGGTGCAAATTTCGTCCATCCACAGTAGGAGTAGACCAGAATAAGTCCTCAGGTAGGGCATTGAGGGCTCGAGCTGCGCCAGAGTTTTACGGACCCGTGCCTGAAGTAAAGACGACCTCGACCTCGTGCCTTCCTCAGAATCAGCGAGACTTGTCCTGTGATTCATGTTGGGGTAGTGAGCGGCAGTGTGTTATGGTGGGGTGTTAGGCAGGGCGCCTAGAAGAAGAGGGCGGTGGTGCCAGGTGGGGTTTGTCTCATAAGGGGACTTCTCCATTTTTTCCCCTTCCCCTCCCTTTTCATCCCCAAATGGTATTGGACTCTCATAAAAACCAGTGGGCAAATGATAAACTCAACAATACGAGAGACTTGGTGTGAGGACATTGGAGGTCTGAAAAGTTCAAGAAGTCCCTTCTTATCAAATCCCCGGACCCGACTCTTGAGCGGGTGTATACACATATTCTCTCGCCGTCCTTGCCGGTGGGAGAGTGCACTGAAGGCTGGCTTCAGTCTCACGGAATTGTATGAGGGAGTGTGGAGGGTTGGGGAAGTGGTTTGGTTTTTAGTCGATACGTGGTGGGGTGTTGTGATTGGGTTTGGCGTCGAAAAGGGGATCCTGCAACAAGTATGGTTTTATACACACACACATGAGTCAGTCCGGTAAAAAAGAGTTTTTGGTTTCTAATATATAAAAAGTTTAAATGTTCATGTTGTGTTTTTATTTTTGATGGATTAAATGAATGTTGGGGTTGTTTAAATTTGAAAATTGGTTTAAATTTTTTTATGAATAAGGAAAATTGTAACTGAATAAAGGAGATTGAAGTTTTAAAAAAATTTAGGTGGATGATGAATTATATACTGATAATGTTGGGGAAGGAGTGAAAAATTTATAAATGAATAAGTATAGAGTAGGGGGTAGGTTGGAAAAATAGATTTGATAAAAATGCGACTCAGAGAACACCTTTGGGGTGGTGAAGCCGCAGCCACATTTCTGGGGGGGTAAATTGTTTATGTAGGAAGAAAAAAGATAGGAAAAAATAGTTGAATTAAAAAAAAAAAGTGAATGTGTGATTTATTGGGTTAAGTGTTTAAGCACACTAGCCACACGAGTTCCCTAGCTGCCTATCATTAAAAAACCCAAGTGACTTTTGCAAAGCAGAGCAGAGAAAACAAAGGGAGCAAAAGCCAACATGAAAAGGGAACGGAAAGCCGAGCCCCACCCTGGATCGGACCGGTTCGTATCCTTTGCCCGTGCCAGAGTTTGTTCTCAAAGAACTTCGTTTCCTTAGTGTTCCTCAGCCCCAAAAAAGAATTCCTTAAACCAACCCCCCGCCCCAAAGAGGGCTTTCCTTCAACACAAGACTCACAACAAACCAAACAACATTCCCATGACAAACAGCACCCCCCCCCCCATACCCCCAAGCCTGCGTACGTAACGCAAAGCCCGCGGCCCGCAACGTGGGACCTCGGTCCACTGCAGTGGAGCCTTGCATAGGCTCAACCTCGGGCAGGCGAGCCAAGGTTTGAGCACATTGAGCACGGGTCTTTTTCCAGGGTACCTTCCTTTGTTTTGGGCTTGGAAGGGAAACGAAAATGCCGGGTGCCCCTCTTTGTCGAGGATTTAGGCAGCTTCCCTCTGATGGGCGTTTGGATTGGTGAAAGCTAGGCGGTGGTTTCCCATCGGTTTTGAATCCACAAAACTGCCAATCACCCCCAAGCGAGAGATACCTGATTCATTGCAGACGCATGGGATGCACCTTACCCTGCTCTTTGGGTTCATGACCGTATTCCAAGTGGATCAGTCAGAGCCCAAGCCACAAGGGCTATGAGTGACCTTCAGCTTTCTCTCAACCGGAACGGCACTCACTGAGAGCCCCACTGAAATGTTTCGGGGCTGGGGTGGGGGGATAACAACCCCACAATGGTCCGAATCCCGCAAGGGGACACCCTCCGATCAAGATCAACTTGGGGGGTCCAAAAGAAAAAACAAAAGAAAAAACAGGGTTCCCAGTACAAGTGAAGATGCCCCAGCAAAGAAGGGAGACAAAGGAAGCAAACCAGTATCGCGGTCCGAATTTTGACACAGACATATAACATGGCCAATATTTTTGCATTCGGAGACAAAGAAACAAATGCACCATCAATCTCATGGTGCTGGCCACCTTGCCCGATGTGTGTATGTGTGGTTGTATGTGTGTGAGTGTCACTTGCCAAGTATCACAAGCGCGGTCTCTTCTAGAATTCCTGGCAAATGTTGCAGTGTCTCCTGCACAGCCCAAAACCCTTCCGCAAGACATTCTGTTGGGGCCCAAGAAGTGCAGTCTTGCCTGTCGGCTTGCCTTAAAGGGCCTCATAGACTATCCCATCTTTCCGAGCGCAGGACAGAAGACAATGCCGAATCCCTTCACCTCAGCAGCTTCGGGCGCCCTGCATGCCCAGAAAGAGAGATACTTTCCAACCCTTGGGCCATGTAAGGTTGTGCACGGTACATTTGGATAGATATGGGCTTGGGCGCGTGCAATCGTACGCACTCAACGCACGCAATGCAGGCGCTCATGCAGCACGCGTGCAACGCATGCGCGCGCAATGTTGTGTGTGTGTGATTTGTAATGTGAGTGTGTGTGTGTGTGTTGGGTGTGTGTGTGGTTGTGTGAGGGTGTTGTGTGTGTGTGTGTGTGTGTGTGTGTGTGTGTGTGTGTGTGTGTGTGGGGGGGTGGAGGGGGGGGTGGGGTGGTGTGGTGTGTGA